>CM059998.1:9025661-9047886 GCA_030463065.1 Aphidoletes aphidimyza | reverse complement strand
CTAGAGTTTTCTTCTTTCTAAAATGTTTAATATCCAATCAATATCTTTTTTTCAAGACATAATTTTCTATATCATATTAACAAAAATATTCAAATGAAACGCTGAGTGTTCCAGCGAGTCCAATAGCAAACACCAAACACAACTAACACGAGTGAATTTCGGGTTTGATTAAGTACACAGAACACGAGATTGTATGATTTGGTCCAATTTGTATTTTGAGAGAAATTGGTTTGAAAATGTTCATAATAATCTTGGAATTGGTTTACACAAATGTGAACAAAAATGCATCGATTTTAACGGTTAAAAACAAAATTCCTTAAACTAAATTGATTTGACGATACTGATTTGGTGGAAGAGATGAACAAAGAGGTCTACATCATTTATACACACGGAAACGGCCAAGTTCTGTACCCGTACTCTCCATATATGCTATAGCAAAGAGAGACCTGATATGGAATCACACACATGGAAATACGGAATAGATAATTCGTAAATGTAGTTTTCTTTTGTCTAAAAATGTTTGGTATGGATATCAATACCAATTTTTTGGTAGCGTCGAAGGTCAGTTCAGTTTGATTCTATCATTCAACACGGGAATGATTCTTCGCTGGTAAAAATGCAAAAAATCACGAAAACTTATTTACTGAATCGAACTCAACTTTGAGTTGAAATCAAGAAGGAAATCAACTCTGTACTTGATGAAGAAGGCACGGAACTGAACCGTGTCCGTGTAAATCGATAGAATAAAAATCACAATGATGATTTGATGATAAACAGAAAGCTTACCGTAATATTAAATAAAATGTGCTTTTAATACTAATAGGCCTCATTCTTATACCATTGGATCGAAAAATATGTTGAATTAATTCTGAAAATTTGACAATTTATTCCTGTTTGAGTTCTAAATTTAGCCTTTATTTATTTCTGCTGTCTTAAATCAAATGAGTAACATATGTTTCAGACCTATATCAGGTAGTATCTTTTTTTTTCAAATTGTAGTAGTATATATAAAACTAGTTTTCGAAAAATGACGGAAAAATTCCGTGTCCATGTATTCAACACTCGTATGAATATTATTCACAAGGAAGGCTCACATTGCGGAGATGAGACGGGTGATGATTATCTCTGTCGCCTCTTCGATGTAATTGAAACAACTTTACCGTCATGATCTTTCTCTAAGATGAAACAGTTTGTATATGTAACTGCTAAAAAGGGAATATTATCATTAACAAAGAACTCTCGGATTATTATGCGAGTAAAGCTAGGAGGACTGAACTCTTACGAATGCCAGGCGAATGCATACATTTTTGTTTCAACTGCGATTCGTATTGAATTTGCGAATATTTGCGAATACTACTAAAGCAACAATAGCTCCATGTGAATATGAGTTTACGAATGTATGCAAATAAATAGCATTCGCCTCGGTTTAAATTCCCCTAGGAATAATATAATATTTTATGAAATCACTTGAAGCAGATAATGCAGCGTGGTCGCTTTGGTAGCGTGGTCGTTTTGTTGTATTCGGGTTGACCTCATTATGACTGGTAAACTGATTTTCAGGGATTTCCGTTGCTAAAAATTATAAGAATAAAATAAAAAACCCATTGTCATTAATCTATTCCATTTTATTTTCCGTGCCTGTAAATATCTGAAATGCTTACATATAGGGGAAAAGGGTCGATTCCGCTTTTTAGGGTCATTTGCAGTGGGAATACCGGAAAGTGCCAATGATGTAGATAATGAATACTCTGAAGATGACAGTTCTGAGATATCCTGAGCATTTGCCGCACTGTTTACCAATCGTTTTTCTTTACAGCCAAAGTGATATGTTAATAAAACAATATGAAAAAGTAACAATACCTGTTAAACTATTCTCATGCGAGTAATATAATATTTTATGAAATCAAAATAATCATCATAATGTTTTGAAGGCTATACACTTAAATGGAACGAAACGGAACGAGACTGTATCCGTGTGGTAGTTATTGTGAAACAGACTGATTTTGAAATGATCTCTGATTGGATTCAAATTTTGACTTGTTTCTCAGATCATCATGGGGCATATTTCGTCTTTTATGGATAAAGTATCCTTGTGAAATGATATAATAACTACTTACCGTCGCTAGAAACGCCTAACTTCTGTCGTTTGTTGACTGGTTGTGCCGGAGAACGGCCTTTGGTTTTGCCATTGTTTTTTTGGGAGGTGGATGGCTTAGCCTTACGGCCATTGTGATCATCTTAAATGAAATAGAACATGAATCAATATTATTATTGAAACAAATCTGTAAGGCTATATACTAATCTAGGTACTAATGCAGAGGCGGAACCAGGCGAGATCCGTGTGACATGATAAGATAGATTGATGGTTATGGTTATGCTTATGCTTTATGCTCAATAGTAAAAAGTGGTCAATTTTGTTTCCTTCAGAGGACGAAAATCGTTCAAACGACAAAATGCATGCATCTCATCTCTTTGGAGGAACTTCTAGTTTTGGCAGTTGCTCAAAATGTTTGTATATTAACAACAACTCACAACGTCTGTGCATAAATGTCAAATATTGTGTTTATTCCTCCATACAGACAGAAATCATGCATTTGGTCCTCCAAAAGCACAAAGTAGTGATTTTAGATCTCTTGAAAAAATAATTGACTACTTCTTTCTTTTGTGGAAATGTAGGATTTTAACATTGGTCGAAATTCTTAGAAAATAAAATTGTGATACGGAACTAGACCGCATCCGTTCGATAATAAAATAACCCGGAACAAACCCGTATCCGTGTGAAATGATAACGAATGATAGGATAGATTGTTGGCTTTATGGCTAATATTGTCGTGGAAATGTATGAACTTTAATATTTGTAATATTTGAAATGCTTACTTGTCGGTGAAAATGATCGGTTCCGATTTTTTTGGTGAAATGACTTGGGAATACCAGAGGAGGACGACAATGATGATGATGAGGAAGACGATGAAAATGACAGTTCTGAGACATCCTGAGTATTCGCCGCACTGTTTTCCATTTGATTCTCTGTACACTCAAAGTGATCTGTCAATTAAATAACAATTGAAAATGAAAAATTAAATGGATACGGAATCATCGTTGTATACGAAGTATTGAGGGAGGAATATAACAACTGTGTCGAAAGAAATATTAAGCGGATACGGAACTTGACCGAGACCGTGTTTATGACTAGACATAATTAAAATCTCTCTGAATGATTAAACGGATACGGTTGATTCCCGTATCTGTCGCCTTGAATTTTCTTTGAATGTTGAAGGAAGTATCTTAAAAAATAAATGAATTCTACCTAATTTTGGCAAGAAATGGACATCATTTGCCATTTGCTCCAAGAAACGCCCCGGAGAGAGATCCTTTTTTTCCAACCGTAAAGTAAAGTGTTTTATCTTCTCCTCACGTTTCCGATCTATTTTTTTACGTCGCTGGTACTTTATTGTGTTGTTAGATCTCAACGCATCCAGTATATCAATCGATTTCGAAAATTCATGTAATTTAAGACGATCGATAAACTTGAAGATATGTGGATGCGAAGGAAACGATCGCCGCAAGGCTGCATTCAAAGACTCCAGTGAAGAAGTTGTTCGCATATAGAGACCGGCAACTGAGAGCGCATGGAGATTGTTCTGGAAAAATAAAAAATCGCTAGTGAAAAAATGATCGCAAAGATAAAGGGACGATTATAACTGTCACGGGATAGAACTATATCCATTTCGAGCAGATTGATGTTCCTCTCTGTATCCGTTTACTTAATTTCACCTATTCAACACGCGAATGGAAATGGGACGTTTTTCTCGGAATTTTTAGACCAATGTCAGACAAAAACTTTCAATCACCTGTACTACCCAAAAATCGTCGAAATATTTGAAAAACTTTTGGAATTGGGAGAAAAGACCAAATTGTGCTGCTGTTTCCTTTATGTGCAAATATCCTTCCTCGAATTGATGTTCGGGCAGCAATGGAAGATTCATCATCATCCTTTTTATCAACCGCGCATTTTCATTCACTTTCAGAAGTTTTCCCAATTTCATCTTCAACAGCTTTTTCCGTAACGCTGCACAATAGTGGTACCAGCAACCACGCAACCTGGCTTTGGGATAGTACTTCGAGATCGCCAAGCGCATTCCCTTCTCGAAATCCGACATGAATTCGGCTGGTTGGAGCTTGAATACTTTTTTCTCGATGAAATTGAATACATCTCGATAGCACTTACTTGTTCTCTTCGTCATCAGAACGTAACATACCGGAAATATCTAGCATAAAAATGTGATGGAAGATAAAAGATATAGTTTTGATTTCATATTGATCAGCTATTTTCATATTTCAAAAAAATACACCCACGTCGTCTTTGAATTCCACAGATATAATCAACAACTGTCCGCCTTTTTTGCTGAACTGGCGGGGAGCGACTCTGAATGTCCCGTCAATCAAATATCGCCTTTGATTAGGCGGTATATGCTCCTGGATCAGCTTAACTGTAGCAAATGACGCAAAAACATGAAACGCATATTTTTTTTTGATGACTGAGTCAATGTAAAGGTCACGAAGGTTGTCGAGAGTTTTGCCGTACTCTGTAGAAATCTTCGGATCATTCTTCAATTGCTCTCGAATTTGCTGGTCTGTTTCTGGCCTCTTTGGATACTGCTTGTCTCTCAGCCGAAAGAGTTGACGCTCTATGCTTTTATATTTCAGCTGAGATTCCCCTGGGACACGTCTATAAATAGATTTTTCTATATTTATAATATTCTGTTACTGGTTGTCGCTGTTGAAATGAGTTATGTTCGCTCCACGGATGCAGTTTAATCACAATGAAACTAATACGGAAAAGAACCGTATCCGTATGAAGCAGAATCAATCAGTGACAAAACGCTTTTGATCTACTGATAATTTAAAGAAAAAATGATTAAGGTACGTACTTGGCGATTTCCAACAAATAGATTTCTCTTATCGGTATTTTATGAGCGGACGTTGGAAAATGTTCAGCCAAGTAGCGACAATGATTTTTGATGTTATTCAACGAAACTAGGTCTCGATAAATAACTTCGTGATTCTGGTGACCAGTGTGTTCACAATGAGTTCTCCAGCATTGCTTAGTTTGTTCGTTAAAGTTGCGCTTTGCAGAACAATACTTGAAGTCTGGAGCAGTTTTTTTATTCTTTTTATTAATGATTGAGTCGTAGCATTCCAGATACGAGATTCCATTATACTGGCGTTTTCGCACGTAAAGATGTTTTTCTTCAGGCGCGAAGTATAGAGTTCCGCCATTAAACCCTGTCACTGTAATAATTTCATCCATGTCTCACAACCTGCTGGAGTCAAATTAAAATTGAGAAAATACCCTGCTTCATAAAATATATGTTGAGAATAGAACTTTCCATTTAAAAATAATAAACACGGAAAAGGTCTAGTTCCGTATCTGTTTCGTGTATACATTTGTACGAAACGGATACGGAACTGGACCGCTTCCGTGTTTAAATGAAAGATCTATTTATATATATATGTGGTAACGTTGAAATGTATACACTGTCAATCATGTCACATTTTCACTTTTGTTTCGGTGGGGGGTGGAGGGTGGGGGTGGTTGGTTCGAAGACTGCGCCAATTTAAATGCAAGCATCGCCACTACAAATGCATTTGACTTGTATTTAACAAGGTAGCGGTGGAAATAACAAAAAACAACAAAACATTTTATGGACACGCGCAGCTTTCGGGGGGTCATCAATTCTTTTCGTAGGGGCGGGGTGTCCAAGGTGGGGAGAATTTCAATTTTGATCGTGAAGGGAGGAGGGGGGTAGAAAACGATGTACAGTAAAATGAAGATAACAGTGACGGACTTTGCGTCGGATATGTGCGGAGAAAAGGTCACATATATAAAAATGTATTACTCCGCTTAATACACACTAGTGTCTTTTTTGTACAAAGTTTCTTTCAGTGCTCGCAATTTTAGGTGAAGCCTAAAACAACCAAAATGCAATGAATTTCAGAATTTCCCATCAATTTTACCGATACAAAATGTCAGATAGCGCCCTCAGTCACCAGAACAAATACTCCAAAAGTGGAATTTTTTACAACAGTCATGAGATATTGAATATTCCGATATTAAAATAACATGATATTTACTGGCAATATTTCCAGTGAATGTCATTGAAATAACTCGCAGATACAAACAGACAAATGAACGCCATTTTTCATCATTATTGAGCTAACATTTTTCGCGCGTACGCACCAAGACCTTTCCCGCGATACCTATTGAATTTCACATTTTGATTTTTGTGTCACAAACCTATTTGTGACACTTGCGTATACATTTCAATCCTATATAACTGGAAACAGTCCAGTTGTGAAAACGGAAACGGTGCAGTTCCGTATCTATTTCGTGAATATAGGATTGGTGAATTCAAGAATGTATTTCTTGAGTCGAGAAGCCTTGAAATACTGTATTGTTTGTTTGTATAAATAGAACCTTCCAGATGTCAAGGAACTGAGAGAAAATAGGTAGCTATCGAACAACTTCGTTGGGATCCCATTCAAATTCATTGCGATCGAAATTGATTGAACAATATTGTTCTGTAGCTATATGCCCTCAGTTCAGCTGACCACGAAATGGATACGGCACCAGATCGTTTCCGTTAAAAATATTCCAAGCTGGTCTAGCTTGGATATGGTATGTATCCGTATGTTGTATGGATAGAATGAATGATAAAATCAGTCAATATATTGAGCCAATCTTGATAGACGGAGCAACGATTGTCTCCTAATATTATCTCATATTTTCAGTATCATTACGTTTTTTTAATGTGTGTGACGAAAATTTGTTTTGATTTGTTTTGAATTCGTTTGACAATCGCTCTTATACAAAACAGAATTTTCATAACCGACGCACAAATTCAACACGAACGTCGGTGACAGTTGGTTCGTTCATAATATCTATATTCGATTTGTACGCCAATACACGCAAACGCATGTAGCTCAGTGGCTGCTATGCATAAGTAGTGTGTATGTATTTGCAAGCAAGTCGTTCTGTCTGTATATAAATATTATACACTAACCGACCGATGACAGCTAGATGTTGTATTTGTTTGTCAGTTGTAAACAATTTCGATGTTGGAAAAGTTACATTCGAAACCTAAACCAAAAAATTATATGTTCATGATTTGCGGGCCGCTTGATTAACTTTTTATATTACATTTATTACCACATTCATCAAAAGAACAAAGGAACATAATTTCAAAGGAATACAATACAAATTTACCAAAAACCTTGTTTATTTGGAGTCAAATTGCACCAATACCACGACTGCTACTTTCGAATACGAGTTAATGTTGTCAAATCCGGCTATTTTTATTTATAAACCACCAAAAATTCAAATACAAATGATTCCACTGTAAAATCCAAAAGTTTTGAGGAATATTGTCAAAGAATGAACAAATTGATCACTAGATTAACTGAACTGCGCTGTTCATCGACCCAAAAACAACTAAGTTGGAGTATAGCGACTGTATGTTAGTCACAGAACAATTTGGTGACAACAACCGCTAATATTTCATGAACTGCATTTCGTTATCGCTCTTGTTTATACTCAATCATAGAGGAGACGACTCATCATAAAAATCCGTTAACCGTGCAAACGAATTCTAGCATCGTGTTAACGGTAGATCACAGTTGCTTGAAGAACTAAAACGGCAACGCAAATGTAAATGCTTTCATGACTGCCGACTACAATTTGAAACACATGAAAACTCTGTTTTTTCTATATATTTTTTTAATAATGAAGATAAGAATGAGAAAACATGTTCTGATCGCATTAGCTCAATACAATAATTATACATTGTTATGATGATTCAGTGTGTGATGATTGAGCGAAGGTTTCGCAAGCGGGAGGTTTTGAGTTCGCACCTCACTGCTGCAGTGATATTTTTTTTCTTCATTTACTTTTCAATTCTCCATTTATTAATTGTATGAATTAATGAATAAGAAAATATATAAAATTCATATTTTTCTTGTAATTATAAAAGGCAGAACATTGTTTGGTGGTATGCCTCGATATTGACTAACTGCTTTTATTTTCGATTATTGCTTTAGTGCAGGGCATTTTTGATTTGGCAGAATACTTCTCGGCGGTGGTTCCTTTTGCGTTACTGAAAATATCATCCGCTGTGAGAGTATAAAATGAAACGGATCAATAAAATTAAAGGTTATACTACGGCTCTACATATCTGTGAATGATTATAGTAACATTGAACCTACCATTGTCGTCATTATCACTCAGAAACAGATGATTTGCAGCCTTCTTCCCATTCGTCTGGTTGAACTTTTTTTGATTTGTTGGAAACCATTTGAGGGTCGCTCTTTTCAACATGACTCTTCGAAATATCTGTGTAATGATCAAAATAGCCGTGATGAAATTTATATAAAACTGACTTTTTTTCTTTATAACTGTCTTGAAATATGTGTACTGAAGTGTTATTAATGTATTCGTATCCGTGTGAAATCATAATGATGGTTTGACATTATGGCTAATATCGTTGTGGAAATGTATGATTTTGAAACTGATCGAAAATAAAAAAATATTGATGATATATCGTAGTCTAATGCGGATACGGAACCAAACCGTATCCGTGTGGAAATGATAATATAGATTGATGGTTATGCTTATGCTTTATGGTCAATAGTAAAAAGTGGTCAATTTTGTTTCCTCCAGAGGACGAAAATCGTTCAAACGACAAAATGCATGCATTTCATCTCTTTGGAGGAACTTCTAGTTTTGACAGTTGCTCAAAATGTTTGTATATTAACAACAACTCACAACGTCTGTGCATAAATGTCAAATATTGTGTTTATTCCTCCATACAGACAGAAATCATGCATTTGGTCCTCCAAAAGCACAAAGTAGTGATTTTAGATCTCTTGAAAAAATAATTGACTACTTCTTTCTATTTTGGAAATGTATGATTTTAAATTTGATCGAAATTCTTAGAAAATAAAATTGTGATACGGAACTAGACCGCATCCGCTCGATATGAACTAATAATAATAAAAGCTTCGTACCATTTTCATCATCACTTGATGCGCTACCCACGTCATCATCGCTCGAAATATCTGTGAATGGATCAAAGTAGTGACTATTATATTTGTCTAGTCTGTTATGAGATTGTCTCAATGAAATGTCCTGGTGCGCATAATCGTCATAATGTTTTGAAGGCTATGCACTCAAATGAAACGAAACGGAACGAGACTGTATCCGTGTGGTAGTTATTGTGAAACAGACTGATTTTAGGAATGATCTCTGATTGGATTCAAATTTTGACTTGTTTCTCAGATCATCGTGGGGCATATTTCGTCTTTTATGGATAAAGTATCCTTGTGAAATGATATAATAACTACTTACCGTCGCTAGAAACGCCCAACTTCTGTCGTTTGTTGACTGGTTGTGCCGGAGAACGGCCTTTGGTTTGGCCATTGTGATCATCTTAAATGAAATAGAACATAAATCAATATTATTGAAGTAAAACATGTAAGGCTATGTACTGATACGGATGCGGAACCAGAAGGGATCCTTGTGACATGATGACATATTGAAAATTTAACCTACCACCACTCAGGCTGGTTGAATTTTTTCTTTTGTTGACTTGTTTTACCGGAGTGCGACCTTTTGTTTTGCCATTGTTTTTTCGCGAGGTAGATGGTTTAGCCTTTGGACCATTGTCGTCACCTTAAATGAAATAGAACATAAAAAAATATTATTATTGAAAACTTATCTGTACGGCTATGTGCTAATATGGATGCGGAACCAGACGAAATCCGTGAAACATGATGATATAATGAAAATTTAGCTTACCATCACTCAGGCTGGTGAGATCTCCCTCTCCTTTCTTTCGTTGGATGCAACCTGTCTTTGGATGCAACCTGTTGTTGGATGCAACCTGTTGAGAGACAGTTCGTTGTTCACAGATTCGCGGTTTTTTTGCTTCGGGGTTTTCAGATTGTTGATCAATCAGTTTTCTTTTTTTGTTGTTCTCATTGTCATTTTTCGCCGTTGGATTGACATTCCGATTGAGTACGGCCTGTAACGCCTGACGTCGTAAATATTCCATACCTTGTTTTTTGTGCAACGTAGACTTTGAAGTTTTTGTGGCCGGTGCGACAGTAACTGTTTCGTTGGTGCTATATTTTTTCACGAATTCCGGATTTTTCCAGAATTCGTTTGACCTAATTTGTAAGAAATTAATTTTTTAGAGGTATTTTTTATATTATGCTCTAACATATTATATGTGCACACTAACCAGTTCTTCGGATCTGGTAGGATAAGGTCAGATCCAGAAACACGACCATGTAGATGTCCAAACAATGTGGCGTTCTCTGCGAACTCTTTCAATTGAGCTTCCGTCAGTGTATACTTACGTTGTCCATCATGAGAGAGTGCGTGACATCTGAGGACTTTGGTTCCATTGCCCAAACTCTTCAATCTGTGCGTCCACCCACACTCCATGCAGAAGTACCATTCGGAAAAAACAGAATCGCCGTGGTAAAGGAACGATATCCCCTTTTTCCAATATTCTGCTGTGAAGGATTTTCCAGAATCTGGCGGTGGGCCTGGACGCAATGTGCCATCGATGATCAGCTCGATAACATCATCCTTAATAAGCCGCTTCTTCTGTACGGACTTCTTTTTGACGAAGAAGGACTCGTCACCTGAAGCAATCTCTTCTTCAGAAGCTGTTTCTGCAAAAAAGTATTGGAGAATGTAGAGAATTGAAAATTTTTACGGATTGGCGCGGAAGGTGAAAAACATATTTCAGAGGGGAGCGGTAAATATATATTGACTCTGGGGCTATCCCTTTTGAAAAACGATTGAAATCTAAAAATTGGTAACCTTACGGAACTAGACCGCATCCGTTCGATATGAAAACAATACTGAAGCGAATACGGAACAAGCCCGTATCCGTGTGAAATAAGATGATAATTTGTTGGCTTTATGGCTAACAAAGAAATACTTTCGAGGAAATGTATGAATTTAAAATTGATCGAAATTCTTAGGAAATAAAATTGTGATGTAAATATATCTCAAGAGACAAAATGGCAAAGTGATGATGACCAATTAGTTTATTTATGCCATAGTATTACAGTAGTCGTTTCGGAGTGTCACCCAAGTGCACATACTATGTCCACCAAACTTTGCAAAAATAAAACAATATTTTCCTCGATTTGATGGAAAAAACAATACATTTCCTCTTGCTTAGTCGATGAACTAATTGATCAAGATTAAAATCAATTTATTTATATTGAACGTACCTTGAGTATCATCGTTTTCAGCATCACTCAGATCGACTGAGTCTCTCTCCACTTGGTCTTGTTTTTTGGACCCTTTGTTTTTTGGTTCGCAACGTTTTTTGCGGGATGTGGACGGTTTACCATTACGGTCATTTTGACCATCTTTTGGAATATAAAACATGAAATAGAAAAAAGATTAAAATTGAAAACATAACTTCTCCGATATCAATCTGAAGCAGACACGGAACAAGCCCGTATCCGTGTGAAATAAGATGATGATTTGTTGGCTTTATGGCTAACAATGAAATACTTTCGAGGAAATGTATGAATTTAAAATTGATCGAAATTCTAAGGAAATAAAATTGTGATGTAAATATATCTCAAGAGACAAAATGGCAAAGTGATGATGACCAATTAGTTTATTTATGCTATAGTATTACAGTAGTCGTTTCAGAGTGTCACTCAAGTGCACGTACTATGTCCAGGTCCACACTACTTCGCATAAAAAAAACAATATTCTCCTCGTTTTGATGGCAAAAACAATACATTTCCTCTTGCTTAGTCGATGAACTAATTGATCAAGATTAAAATCAATTTATTTATATTGAACGTACCTTGAGTATCATCGTTTTCAGCATCACTCAGATCGACTGAGTCTCTCTCCACTTGGTCTTGTTTTTTGGACCCTTTGTTTTTTGGTTCGCAACGTTTTTTGCGGGATGTGGACGGTTTACCATTACGGTCATTTTGACCATCTTTTGGAATATAAAACATGAAATAGAAAAATATTAAAATTGAAAACATAACTTGTCATTCCTCCCTTTTTTGATCAATCTGAAGCGGACACGGAACAAAACTGTATCCGTGTGGAAATGATAAGATAGATTGATGGTTATGCTTATGCTTTATGTTCAATAGTAAAAAGTGGTCAATTTTGTTTCCTCCAGAGGACGAAAATCGTTCAAACGACAAAATGCATGCATTTCATCTCTTTAGAGGAACTTCTAGTTTTGGCAGTTGCTCAAAATGTTTGTATATTAACAACAACTCACAACGTCTGTGCTTAAATGTCAAATATTGTGTTTATTCCTCCATACAGACAGAAATCATGCATTTGGTCCTCCAAAAGCACAAAGTAGTGATTTTAGATCTCTTGAAAAAATAATTGACTACTTCTTTCTATTGTGGAAATGTATGATTTTAAATTTGATCGAAATTTTTAGAAAATAAAATTGTGATACGGAACTAGACCGCATCCGTTCGATATGAACGGATAAATAATAATTATAAAAGCTTCGTACCATTTTCATCATCACTTGATGCGCTACCCACGTCATCATCGCTCGAAATATCTATAAGTAGTGATTATATTTTGTCAAACTGACTGATTCTACTTTTCCGCACATGAAATGTGTTCAGGAAAAGTATTGGTTTTGCCTCGAAAATTCAACTCCACCGCGCTTGAGTAAATGAACTCCGATCGGGCTCAAATTTTGACCAGAGTCTCTGTTCACCATGGGAACAAATCTTGTCTTAGTACTTTTTGATTTGGATACTCGGTTCTGGTACCTCCGGTGCAAAATGGCGTCGTCGTCGTTGTCGTTGTCGTCGTTGTATGTACGTTAACACGATAACTCTCGAACCGAGTCTCAAATCCCAAAGTGACGAAAGCAAATTTGTTCAGTATTATTACCGGATGTTCCCTATTGAATTTGAGTCATATTGGTGTAGCCGTTTCGGAACGGCGTGCATTCAAGTGCACGTGAGTCGGGTTTTCAGTACATTTTTACACAAAAACCGATTTTCACATTTTTGACTCTGTTGGTTCTATTTTTCAATGAAAATTCATGCATTTGCATCATTTGAAAGATATTGAAGTCCTCTTGATGTTTTGCATATTCGAACAATGCAAAAAATGTATCTTTATGCCCAAAAATCATGAAATGTGAAAATTTGTGAAAATGTACGAAATTCTTAGAAAATCGAATTGTGATGTGAATCAATCTCAAGAAAGGAGTCTCAAATCGCAAATTGAAACATGCAAATTTATTTGATTGTGTCACAGGATGTTTTGTGTTGAAATTTAGTCATATTGCAATAGCGATTACATAGCGACGTGCACTAAAAAGCACATACAGTGCTCAAGTACAGTACATTGTATGAAAAAAGAACATTTTGCCCGTTTTCATGGCAGAACCAATACTTTCTCTCTTGACTAGTCGACGAATTAAATTGTTCAAGAGAAAAACAAAATTTCATATCAATGCGGAAAAGTCAGGATTACGAATGTAATTCAATTTATTTGTCTATGAGATGTTCTCAATGAAATGTCTTGGAGCGCATAATCATCATAATGTTTTTTGAAGGCTACGCACTTAAATGGAACGAAACGGAACGAGACTGTGTCCGTGTGGTAGTTATTGTGAAACAGACTGATTTTGAAATGATCTCTGATTGGATTCAAATTTTGACTTTTTTCTCAGATCATCATGGGGCATATTTCGTCTTTTATGGATAAAGTATCCTTGTGAAATGATATAATAACTACTTACCGTCGCTGCTAGAAACGCCCAACTTCTGTCGCTTGTTGACTGGTTCTGTCGGAGTACGGCCTTTGGTTTTGCCATTGTTTTTATGCAAGGTGGATGGCTTAGCTTTACGGCCATTGTGATCATTTTAAATGAAATGGAACATGAATCAATATTATTATTGAATCAAATCTGTACGGCTATATACTAATCTAGGTACTAATGCAGAGGCGGAACCAGGCGAGATCCGTGTGACATGATAAGATAGATTGATGGTTATGCTTATGCTTTATGCTCAATGGTAAAAAGTGGTCAATTTTGTTTCCTCCAGAGGACGAAAATCGTTCAAACGACAAAATGCATGCATTTCATCTCTTTAGAGGAACTTCTAGTTTTGGCAGTTGCTCAAAATGTTTGTATATTAACAACAACTCACAACGTCTGTGCTTAAATGTCAAATATTGTGTTTATTCCTCCATACAGACAAAAATCATGCATTTGGTCCTCCAAAAGCACAAAGTGGTGAGACCTCTTGGAAAAATAATTTCTTTTCTCTTTACTCTTGCACTTAAATGGAACGAAACGGAACGAGACTGTATCCGTGTGGTAGTTATTGTGAAACAGACTGATTTTAGGAATGATCTCTGATTGGATTCAAATTTTGACTTGTTTCTCAGATCATCATGGGGCATATTTCGTCTTTTATGGATAAAGTATCCTTGTGAAATGATATAATAACTACTTACCGTCGCTAGAAACGCCCAACTTCTGTCGTTTGTTGACTGGTTGTGCCGGAGAACGGCCTTCGGTTTGGCCATTGTTTTTCCGCGAGGTGGATGGTTTTGCCTTTGGATCATTGTCTTCATCTTAAATGAAATAGAACATAAATCAATATTATTGAAGTAAAACATGTAAGGCTATGTACTGATACGGATATGGAACCAGAATAAGGAAGAAACTCACCGTCAATATCACCCTCATGGGACACATCCTATTTGAAAATAAATTGAATTACATTCGTAAGTTTAAAAAAATTAATTCATCATTTAATCAAGAGATAGAGCATTGATTTTGCCAAGAAAACGAGGGAAAATACCATTATCCAAATAAAGTTATATATGACACATACTATGTGCTCTTGAGTACATGTCGCTCCGAAATGGCTACTACAATATGGCTAATTTCCAACACAAAACACCTTAACACCATGAATAAATATATTTTCAAGCTCTACTTTGTGATTTGGCACTCCTTTCTTGAAATATAGAATATCTCACAATCTATTTTATATGAATGTCGATCAATTCGCATATTTTCATAAGTGTTCATATTTCATGATTTTTCAATGTGAAGATGTATTTTGTGTTACTGTTTCGATATCTAAAACCCCAAAAGGACTTAAATATCTTTCAAACGATGCAAACTGCATGAATTTTCATAGAAAAATACGGCCACGAGTGGAGTTGGGTTTTCGAGGCAAAACCAATACTTTTCCTAATCACATTTCATGTACGGAAAAGTAAAATACTAAACAATAAACTATTTCCTTTCACCATCATTAGTAAGCCTTTTACTTCTCTTTCGAAAAATATATATCACTACTACTGTTATAATAGTGTTCTATTAGACCGTTAATCCAAATACTACCAAGCACCTACTTCCTGAAAGTTCGAACTACGGGAAGAGATCTCGCTATCATATTCTTCGACTTCCGATGAATTAGATGAACTGGAAGGATTCGATGAGTCTTGGTCTTCTTCTGATGATGTGTCAATATCCTATATATTCGAATTAAAGTTTTATAGCGGCCGTTCCATATAATTATAAATAACGTCAAAATATTTATAGCGAAGCATTTATTTATTTATTACGAATTAAATTTATACCATTATGTGTATAAAGCAAACTACACACAGAAAACGAGTTCGGTAAAATGATTTGCATGTATTGGTGAAATGGCAAATCACCAATAGATTTGACAATTTCTATTGGTAATTTCATACATGTGACTGTATTTGTATATGTCACCATCTCTGTGTAGCCGCTTACGTCTGTGCAAATGTGAATACAGTACGCATCTGTATGAAATGTTCAAAGTAGATGTTAGCAACTTCATAAAAGTGCCTACTGTTTTCACATTTGCACAGACGCAAGCGGCTACACAGAGATGGTGACATATACAAATACAGTCACTTGTATGAAATTACCAATAGAAATTGTCAAATCTATTGGTGATTTGCCATTTCACCAATACATGCAAATCATTTTACCGAATTCGTTTTCTGTGTGTAGATACATGCTGGCTAATTGCCCAATTAGGTATAAATTCCGCCCATGGCGCGATTTTAAAAGAGACACAGTGAATCTAGGGGGAACTAAATCTTGACAAATCTTACAAATGTGACACAATACTTTCTTTGGAATCGAATAGACTCAGAAGTATAGAATAGATATAATATTGATTGGAAAGCTCTGAAAAATAATTTCTCATTAAACATTTAAATCAGATAAATGTGATTCCGTTTATTATGAACATCATTGGACACTTTTTGTGCTCTGATAACAAAACATAAAATTTTTACATATTGGCTCGATTTTTCTGCGTTTTGATTACTTTTATTGCGTGAAATTATTTCATTTGATCGTGTCCTTTAAATCAAATGGCTAAGAATAAATCAAAGTTCAGAATCAGACGCAAGATATAAAAAAATATTTCGAACAAATTTTCAACATAAATTTCTGTTTAGGAAATGATGGAACTCAGTTACAAAATGCGCAACTTGAAAAATGGTTCCACAAAAGCATACTCGCACCCAAATACATATTACGTTTCACTCTTCGTAATTTGAAGTACTAGTATGTTTTTTTCATAGAAATTAGAAAAATGTGGAACATTGTTATTCTAGGGGAATTCAACTATTTTTTCACTTTAACATATTCTCACAATTTTTTTGATTTTTACGTATTCAGAAAATATTCGCATATTTCGGTGATTTTGAAATTCTTTTGTATATTTTTGTATAGAATAAGAGCGCACTTCGTTCAGCGTACGTCACAATCAATCAAGTATGTAATGCAATTGATTCGATGTTGCAGATGAAAAAATATTTGTATATTCGAAAGAATTTTTTGGTATTTCAGTATTTTTACAATATCTTGTAAAATATATCGTATTGTCCAAAATTTCTCATATTGACAATTATGTTGATCAAATACGCGAGTTGAATTCCCCTAGTTGTTATTCTTAGACATTCTTATTTTTTTAACACTGCTCAATCAACCCTAGAGTGAAACAATGAGCAGTCAGAAATGTTCCGCTGCAAGTGTGCGCCAAATAATATGTTTTTACTGAGTAAAGGAGATTGATTTATTATGTATATTATCATCAAATTGATTTATAATTAAAAATGTTCATCCTTACCGAGCCATCAGAGCATACTCGCTTGTCTCTAATGCCCTCTACCTCATATTCTTGATTATCGTCAGATGAATTCATTACTGTAAAATTAAATAAAATAAAATATATATAATGTCTCCATTGCAATCGATTTTCTGACATTATTTTGAAATGTTAAATCAAATATTCCGGTTGTTACAATCACGTCAAGTGTCTGTAATTTCCTGCATTTCTAATACAATCAAAGCAAAATTGCATTGTGAAATATATCGCTTTGATTACATAAATATATCACATGAAAATTGTGTTGTGTTTTGTGAAATTCAAGTGCATATTCCCCTCTAAATGTTCACTTCTTTGAAAATATTCAGAATTCTCTTTTGTTTAAATCAGTGTTAGTGACAAATTTTGGTTCTAATTAGTCCCCAAAAATGTAAATATGTCTTGTTCAAAACTTCGTACTAAATCAAGATGTTGGTGTTAAATGGTGTTTTTGGTGCCAAACCATTAAAAACGTGTGTATTTGTTGTTGTAACTAACGGTAAACTTTAGGTGACAACATGACGAATAACGTGACGTATAAATGCAGATGAAACATCAGAACGAATACATGTTATATTGTAAATTAATAATTGTATTGTTATGGTTATATATGGAATCAAGGTAATAAATCTTTCGATTGAAACTTCAAATCTTGAATTATTTTTTGCACAGATGTTACAAAATTAATTTTGCAGTCTGAACTTTGAAACCTCGTTAAGTTTTCAAAACTCCCGAACTAAAAATCATCATTGAATTTTTCAAAACCTAAAATCTGTGCCAGGTTTCAAGCATAAATGAAGTTTTCAATTTTTTAATATATTTATGTCAGAAAATATGGAAAATATACTCGACTCATTCTCAGCATTCACTTTTGAATGAAGAAACTTCGAATTATCACTCACAAAATTCGGTTATAAGAGTTATCTCGAAAAATTGGTACATATTTGCACTAGAACGAAATTCGGAAGTGGCAAAGTGACAAATTTAACACCAATATCGGTGCTAATTCCGACATCATATTTACGTTTGGACGAGTTAGAACCAAATTACTAGTTGAAGGGATAGTGTTAAAAAAAGGTTCTAGTGTTAAGATAGTACAAATTCGGATTTAACACGTACTAAAATCAAAGACATATTTAGCCTCTAAATGTTCACTTCTTTGAAAATATTCAGAAAAAAAAAGATTTCACAATCGTAAAAACGATTGAAATCTAAAAATTGGTAACCTTACGGAACTAGACCGCATCCGTTCGATATGAAAATAATACTACCCGTATCCGTGTGCAATAAGACGATTATTTGGTGGTTGGTTCAAAGACTGCGCCAATTTAAATGCAAGCATCGCCACTACAAATGCATTTGACTTGTATTTAACAAGGTAGCGGTGGAAATAACAAAAAACAACAAAACATTTTATGGACACGCGCAGCTTTCGGGGGGTCATCAATTCTTTTCGTAGGGGCGGGGTGTCCAAGGTGGGGAGAATTTCAATTTTGATCGTGAAGGGAGGAGGGGGGTAGAAAACGATGTACAGTAAAATGAAGATAACAGTGACGGACTTTGCGTCGGATATGTGCGGAGAAAAGGTCACATATATAAAAATGTATTACTCCGCTTAATACACACTAGTGTCTTTTTTGTACAAAGTTTCTTTCAGTGCTCGCAATTTTAGGTGAAGCCTAAAACAACCAAAATGCAATGAATTTCAGAATTTCCCATCAATTTTACCGATACAAAATGTCAGATAGCGCCCTCAGTCACCAGAACAAATACTCCAAAAGTGGAATTTTTTACAACAGTCATGAGATATTGAATATTCCGATATTAAAATAACATGATATTTACTGGCAATATTTCCAGTGAATGTCATTGAAATAACTCGCAGATACAAACAGACAAATGAACGCCATTTTTCATCATTATTGAGCTAACATTTTTCGCGCGTACGCACCAAGACCTTTCCCGCGATACCTATTGAATTTCACATTTTGATTTTTGTGTCACAAACCTATTTGTGACACTTGCGTATACATTTCAATCCTATATAACTGGAAACAGTCCAGTTGTGAAAACGGAAACGGTGCAGTTCCGTATCTATTTCGTGAATATAGGATTGGTGAATTCAAGAATGTATTTCTTGAGTCGAGAAGCCTTGAAATACTGTATTGTTTGTTTGTATAAATAGAACCTTCCAGATGTCAAGGAACTGAGAGAAAATAGGTAGCTATCGAACAACTTCGTTGGGATCCCATTCAAATTCATTGCGATCGAAATTGATTGAACAATATTGTTCTGTAGCTATATGCCCTCAGTTCAGCTGACCACGAAATGGATACGGCACCAGATCGTTTCCGTTAAAAATATTCCAAGCTGGTCTAGCTTGGATATGGTATGTATCCGTATGTTGTATGGATAGAATGAATGATAAAATCAGTCAATATATTGAGCCAATCTTGATAGACGGAGCAACGATTGTCTCCTAATATTATCTCATATTTTCAGTATCATTACGTTTTTTTAATGTGTGTGACGAAAATTTGTTTTGATTTGTTTTGAATTCGTTTGACAATCGCTCTTATACAAAACAGAATTTTCATAACCGACGCACAAATTCAACACGAACGTCGGTGACAGTTGGTTCGTTCATAATATCTATATTCGATTTGTACGCCAATACACGCAAACGCATGTAGCTCAGTGGCTGCTATGCATAAGTAGTGTGTATGTATTTGCAAGCAAGTCGTTCTGTCTGTATATAAATATTATACACTAACCGACCGATGACAGCTAGATGTTGTATTTGTTTGTCAGTTGTAAACAATTTCGATGTTGGAAAAGTTACATTCGAAACCTAAACCAAAAAATTATATGTTCATGATTTGCGGGCCGCTTGATTAACTTTTTATATTACATTTATTACCACATTCATCAAAAGAACAAAGGAACATAATTTCAAAGGAATACAATGCAAATTTACCAAAAACCTTGTTTATTTGGAGTCAAATTGCACCAATACCACGACTGCTACTTTCGAATACGAGTTAATGTTGTCAAATCCGGCTATTTTTATTTATAAACCACCAAAAATTCAAATACAAATGATTCCACTGTAAAATCCAAAAGTTTTGAGGAATATTGTCAAAGAATGAACAAATTGATCACTAGATTAACTGAACTGCGCTGTTCATCGACCCAAAAACAACTAAGTTGGAGTATAGCGACTGTATGTTAGTCACAGAACAATTTGGTGACAACAACCGCTAATATTTCATGAACTGCATTTCGTTATCGCTCTTGTTTATACTCAATCATAGAGGAGACGACTCATCATAAAAATCCGTTAACCGTGCAAACGAATTCTAGCATCGTGTTAACGGTAGATCACAGTTGCTTGAAGAACTAAAACGGCAACGCAAATGTAAATGCTTTCATGACTGCCGACTACAATTTGATCGTGAAATTCTCTGCGAAATATTCTGAACTCACAGTGCAAAACGATTTGACGTAAATAAACAAATCATTCGTTTGCGAGAAGCAAATGAAAGAAGAAAAAAAACCACAAAAGCGAGAAAAAAATGATACCGGTCACCGTTTACGCATAATTTAATATATTCTACGGCTTACCTTTTTCTTTGTCTCTGTGTAAACGAAATTAATTTTCAAAAATGATTGAACCGGAGACGGATGCGCACGAGCGCGACTACAATTTGAAACACATTAAACTCTGTTTTTTCTATATATTTTTTTTAATAATAAAGATAAGAATGAGAAAACATGTTCTGATCGCATTAATTATACATTGTTATGATGATTCAGTGTACCAGTCATTGAGCGACGGTTTCGCAAGCGGCAGGTTTTGAGCTTACAGCAAAATTCAAAATTCGCGCGCGTTGCGCAAAAGACGCCTTGCAAATACGGCGAAAACTCCATCAGCTGCAAGAAGATAAAAAAGCATGTTAAATAAAATTTTTGGGACACAAAATCGTTGTCCATTTGATATGATATTTATATTGAACGTACCTTGAGTACCATCGTTTTCACCATCACTCTTTTCGACTGAATTTTCCTTCACTTTGTTCTGTTTTTTGGACCCTTTGTTTTTTGGTCTGCGATTCTTTTTTCGGGAAGTGGACGTTTTAGCCTTACGGTCATTGTGATCACCTTTGAATAAATATAACATGAAATAGAAAAAAGATTAAAATTGAAAACATAACTTTTCCGATATCAATCTGAAGCGGACACGGAACAAAACCGTATCCGTGTGAAATGATGTCGTATTATAGGATGTAATATGATTTAAAACTGATCTGATTCGAAATATCTGTGAAAAGATCAAATTATTGATGATATATCGTATTGTAATGCGGATACGGAACCAACCCGTATCCGTGTGAAATGATAATAAGATTGATGGCTAGTTAAGGGAATGTATGATTTTAAATTTGATCGCAATATTTAGAAAATAACATTGTGATACGTACCATGATCGTCATCACTTGGTACAGCTCCGTTTGCTTTTTGATGAGTGTGTCCTTCATCAGAGTTGTCAGACATCATTCCAGGCTGACTATTTTCGGCACGACCGTTCGAAATATCTGTGAAAAAATCAAATTATTGATGATATATCGTATTGTAATGAGGATACGGAACCATTGAGTGCTCGTACCATGATCGTCATCACTATCACTTGGTACCACCGCCAACTTCTGTCGTTTGTTGGCTGGTTCTGCTGGAGTACGGCCTTTGATTTTGCCATAGTTTTTTCGCGAGGTGGATGGCATCGCCTTAGGGTCATTGTCATCATCTTTCGGAATATGGAATTAAATAGAACATGAATCAATATTATGAAAAAAATCTGTACGGATGCGGAACCAGACGGGATCCGCGTGACATGATGATATAATAAAAATTGAACCCACCATCGCTCAGAATGGCTGACACAACACGATCTCCCCCCCCTTTCTTTCGTTGA
>CM059998.1:8885856-9025561 GCA_030463065.1 Aphidoletes aphidimyza | reverse complement strand
AACAATCACAAATTACAAAACCACATCGACAAGTCAAAAACCCTGAAGTAAATTACAATTTACCAAGTGCAAATGATACGCAAGAGTATAATTTTTTACAAAACCCACAAGTGTCAAGACCACTTCAACAAACACAAAATCCGGAGATGAATTATCACTCATCACGTGAACAAAATTATGGAAATCAAAATCAATACTTTGAGGACCAAAACAATTTTGTAACACGACCAAGAACTACCTTTTTGCGTCGATTGAAATTAATTCCAATTTTTAACGGAGAAATCTTTAAAGATTTAAAAGAATTCATCGAAATAGCAGACACTCTCTACAATTCATGTACAAATGATGCTGAAGAAAATGAATTCTATGACCAAATGGTCTTACAATTAAGAGGTGAAGCAAAAGATGTCATAATAAAAATTGAAAATCCAGATTGGCAGACAATAAAAGAAAAATTGTCGAAACATTTCGCATTTTTGGCCAACAGAGATGTAATTACAAGCCAACTTGAAAACCTTCAACAAGAAAAGAATGAATCTATTTCAGAATATGCAAATAGAGCAAGGAAATTGCTACAGGAAAAAAATCGCATATACAGTCACCTCACAGAAGATCAAAAGGCAGAACACAATCGTACGGCCAGAAAATCTTTTGCTAGAGGCATAAATAACCCGAAACTTCGGGATAGACTCTTAATTCGGGGTGCCAGTACATTGGAAGATGCTATAGCATATACCATTGAGGCAGAGCACGATTCAATTAATCAGATCACAAATAATGAAATTATTTGCAAATTCTGTAAAATTGTAGGTCACAGAGAACGTGACTGTAGAAAAAAGAATCAAGGTGGAGTAAATCAATTATTAACGGCGTTACGATCATTAAGCACTATTAACCCGAATACAGATGCTGGTACTTCATTTACTCGTAACAACCAACAAAACAATCAGGCCAGATCTAACCCGAGATTTAATAATAACAATAACAATAATAATAGAAACTGGAACAATAACAGTAACGGAAATAATAGAAACTGGGACAGGAATAATTCCAACAGAAATTGGAATAATAACAACAATAATAATAACAGAAATAACAACAATTTTGGTAATAATAACACTCCAAATCGAACTAATCAAAATTATAATAATGAAAATAACAACAACAATAACAACAACAACAACAACAGGAATAATCAAAATAGAAATACGCAACAAAATTCGCGTCCATACAATAATAACAATAACAATTATAATAATGGAAATAACAACAACCGATCCAATCAGAACGCATTTCATTTCCAAAATCAAGATTCCAACAGACAAATGGAATTTAATTCACGAAATCAGATGAACTATCAAACGGAAAACTAGAATGGATGGAACATGAGGGCCAACTTGTTTCATCCGATTTAAAAAACTTATTCATAAATTTTCGAACTTCAGAAAACGATGAATATACATTAAATTTGATCAAAAGATTTCAACATCCAATCCTTAATAACATGAATGAAAATCATATAATAGAGCAAAAGATATTTCATGAAAATGGAGCACCATTTATTGTTCTGAACACAAATTTATGTAATAGGCCATTAAAATTACTTGTCGATACTGGAGCAAGTCTAAGCTTAGTAGCTAGCGACATTGTCATGAATGATGTTAGTAGAAATGAATATAAGATCAACTTATACGGAATTGTAGGGAAGGACGTTTCAGTACAAACTGAAGGTCTAGTTTATTCGTTACTATCAATGGGAAACAGATTATTAGCAACCAATTTACATTTAATTAATCGAAAATATGCTGGACCCGCAGATGGGTACCTGGGCTACGATTTTTTATCACTTTATAGGGCAATTATAAACATGAAAGAGATGCATATACAAATAAAATTAAGGGAAGTAACTTATACACCGTCAAATGAAAATGAAATCCCTATTGGATCCCACGACGGATCCCCAATTATACAAAATGAGCATCTTAAAGTCCCCATTGGATCCCACGACGGATCCCCAATTATACAAAATGAGCATCTGAGAGTCCCTATTGGATCCCACGACGGATCCCCAATTATACAAAATGAGCATCGGAAAGTCCCAATTGGATCCCACGACGGATCCCCAGTCGAAAAGACTATTGAATCAAAGAATGATCAAAAATTATTCAATGAATTATACATACAAAATGAACACTTATACAATGAATATCTAGAAGCATCGCATTTTTATAAGCAACAATTTGAAATGTTCGATAAAATTAAATTTAAACCGGTCGAAAATGAAATCATGGCGAAATTTAAAGCAAACTATGAATATCAGGGGCAACAAAACTTTGATCGAAAAGATATGATATTTGAATCACTTAAATTGAATCATTGCAATGAAGAAGAAACACAATATATCCGCACAATTTGCGAGAAATTCCCATTTCAATTTTATATAGAGGGGGACATATTAGCATCGACGGATGTTATAAAACATACTATTAAATTAATTCCAAATGCGCCAGTGGTGAATATCCGCCAATATAGAATACCTGAAACACACAGGAGAGTTTTAGAAGAAATCATTGAAGATTATGAAAAACAGGGGTTAATCGAAAAATGCCAGTCACATTTTAATTCGCCAGCCATTTTGGTAGGCAAAAAAGATGAATCGGGGAATAAAAACGAATACAGATTCGTAATTGATTATAGAAAGTTGAATCAAATAACTGAAATACAAAATTTTCCCATCCCATTGATAGATGATATTTTAAACGGATTAAATGGTTGCAAATATTTTACTACACTCGATATAAAAGGGGCATTTCATCAAATTATTTTAGATGAAGCTTCACGGGACTATACTGCATTCACAGCAGGGAATTTTAAATACAGATGGATACGTATGCCAATGGGCTTATCGTCGGCCCCATTAACATGGCAAAGAGCCATAAATACAATTTTAGTAAATTTAATCGGAAAGGGTGTATATGTCTATCTGGACGACATACTAATATATGCAAAAACAAAACAAGAACATGATCGATTATTGAGGGAAATAATGTACTTATTACGTGAAAACAATTTACAATTGAAAATTTCAAAATGTCTATTTTATGCTCGAAAATTTGAATATTTGGGACATGTTATAACAGAATATGGGATAAATGCTAATCCAAAGAAAATTGAAGTTATTAAAAATTATCCAAGGCCTTCGGATCAAAAAGAAATACAATGTTTTATGGGACTATGCTCATATTTTAGACGATACGTACGTAATTTTTCAAAGATTTCCAGACCCTTAACCCTGCTTTTGAAAAAGGAACAACCTTTTATATGGACTGAAGCACAACAGAATGCATTTGACAAATTGAAGGGGCACTAGCGGAAGAAGTTACCTTAGCTTTTCCGGATTTTAACGAATTATTTTATGTAACAACCGATGCATCAAATATTGCAATCGGAGCGATGTTATCTCAGGGCGAACTGCCGAATGACAGACCAATTTATTTTTTCAGTCGAACTTTAAACGATGCTCAAAAACGATATTCAACAATTCAAAAAGAATTACTGGCGATAGTGGAAGCAATTAAAGCCTTCAGAGTTTATCTATATGGCAGATTTTTTGTCCTTATTACGGACCACAAAGCCTTATGCTACTTATTCAATATGAAAGACTGCGGATCGAGATTATTCAGACAAAAATTGGAATTAATGGATTACAACTTTAAAATACTTTATAGACCGGGAGCACAGAACCATGTGGCTGATGCACTATCCAGAATTGAACCACTTTCAATCTCTGAACTATTGGAAATAGACAAAAAACAAACATGTTACGCTCTGACGAGAGCACAAGCGAGAAAAGAAATCGAACATAAATCAAACAATTTACATTATTCTATTGAAGAAAGAAATGGTACACTCTTAAATAAACGGGGTTTTGATTTAATATTTCATATGATTCCCACAGAAAATGACACATTGAAAAATAAAATTATTAACAAATTTGGCATAACAATATCAAACGAAAAATGGCATAAATTCAATCAATTTCATATTATTATGGTCGTATCGAATCAATATGCAAACAAACAGAATATGAATAATACACAAAAGTATGTTGAACTCATATTAAATATAGCAAAACAAGAGGGCGCTGAGCACATAGCGATTAATCTTGAGTTTGATAATATTCGTCATTACTTATTTTTCAAGAATTTATATGAAGATAAGTTCAAAGATTCATCTATTTCAACGACCTTTTTCTTGAACAATATTGTTGAATTAAAAGAAGATGAAGACATTGATACAATTTTGAATTTATATCACAAATCACTGTTAGGAGGACATATTGGTGCAGATAAAATGTACAAGACCATTTCAAAATTTTATAAATGGGAAAATATGATAGAAAAAATCAAGGAATACGTTAAAAAATGCTCTACATGCGAAAAAACTAAAATATCAACGAATACGAAAGTTCCGATGCAAATCTCAAGCTTAGGAGAATTATTATTTGATCACACATTCATTGATTTTGTAGGACCCATACCACAAAGTAATAACGGAAATAAATATATTTTTACGGCCATTTGTGACTTAACAAAATTTTTGGTGGCAGTTCCAACTCAAAACTGTAATGCTCTAACAGCGGCTGAATGTATTCTGGAAAATATAATATGCAGATATAATTTTCCATCACGCCTTATATCAGACAATGCTTCAAATTTTACATCACAAATTATTAAGGAGTTAACACACTTATTTACAATCAAGAAAATTTTTTCAACGGCTTATCACCCTCAGGCTAATATAGTAGAAAGAACACATAGAACTTTAAATGCATATTTAAGGGCATTTACGAATAAAAATAAAGATTTTTGGGACGATTTATTAAAATACGCGACATTTGCTTATAATAATACTATCCATACAATTACTGGATATACACCTCATGAGTTGGCTCATGGTTTTCGAATTCAAATTCCTAATCACTTGCATAAACAAAAACTAACATATAATTATGATAATTTCGCTGACTTAACACGAAACAATATAGCTAGGGCATTGGAAATAGCTAAAGAACATCTTCAAAACAAAAAATTACAAAATAAAAAATATTATGATAGGAACACTTCAGAGCTAGAAATCAATATAGATGATTTAGTTTTGGTGAAAAACCAAAATAAGACACATAAATTTCAAGATATATATGACGGACCATTTCGAGTAATAGATGTTTCGGACTCATATGTTGAGATAATGAGGGGAAATAAACGAGTTAAATTACATAAGAATTTAATTAAAAAGGCTCACGCAGAATATGACGATGAACCGCCAATTACTACACAGATTGTATCATTAGACGATGATTCAGTAATAAATCAGATTGAATTGATTTACAATATAAAACCTGTTCATTTTAGATAACATGGGCTGTTATCAGGCAAAAAATGTCCACTTTGCAACGATGAATGTATCGAGTCTAATTAAGCATCCAACTGGACGAAAATTATTTCTGGATTTCATACAAATTAATCATCTTTTCGAAATATTACAAATATTAAAATGTTACGACAAATGTGAATTCTTTTTGGAAAATCCACATTTAGCTACGAATCACGAATCTATTGATGGATTATTGGAATTATGTCCATCTTATGGATGGGAACAAAAAATACTAAACACTTACGAAACTCGAAACGAATTAATACAAATATTGGTAGAATTAAAAATGGTGTGCATAAAGAACATTGAATGTCACAACCATTATAATCAATTTCGCAGGAAAATATTAAATAAAAAGAAAACAAATTTATTTTAGATTATACTTTAAAAAAAAAAAAAAAAAAAAAAATATATATATATACATATATATAGTTGACTCTGTGTCGCACAGGACACAGTGTCGTTTTGGTTGACTCTGTGTCACAGAGGACACAGTGTCGTTTTGGTTGACTCTGTGTCACAGAGGACACAGTGTCGTTTTAGTTGACTCTGTGTCGCACAGGACACAGTGTCGTTTTAGTTGACTCTGTGTCGCACAGGACACAGTGTCGTTTTAGTTGACTCTGTGTCGCACAGGACACAGTGTCGTTTTAGTTGACTCTGTGTCGCACAGGACACAGTGTCGTTTTGGTTGACTCTGTGTCGCACAGGACACAGTGTCGTTTTAGCTGACTCTGTGTCGCAGAGGACACAGTGTCGTTTGAGTTGACTCTGTGTCGCACTAGACACAATTGGTTTACATCACAATTCTATGACATAGCAAAACTTGAATATTCAATTCTAAAATTTGGAATAAAAAATCTCAATGTCATTTGGATGTATTCATTTTCTGTTATGGATTTGGTTTTCTATCTTTGTTCGAATAAAATGGTATCGACGTATTATTGTTTATTTTGGGCAACGATACGGATATACCATAAAAATAATAAGCGAACCTCCGAAAGGAATAAAAACCCAGATCACTAGTCTATAACGGAGAATTTTTGTGGAATTTGCTTTGGTAAATCTGAACGAACGGGAAAATTAAAGGGGCATATTGAATAATTTAATCGTCATCAATGTGGAACGTAATTAACCTGGAAATCAGAACAAAGTAAAACATAAATAAAAGCATTTTTTTTTTTTTCTTCTTTTGGAACATTCATGGGTTTATTTTCTTTTTATTGCAAAATCCATTCATTTTCAGTTTAAAAATACAATAATAACATTCGGATTTAAAGAACGAAAATTTTCCACATTTTCTAAACGGAAATTAAAATCATTGTCGAATTCATGGAAATTTAGCGAAACATGGAGGGAAATTAAACTACCAAATATTGTCTCAATACACGTACGATTGAAAATTCGATTCCAATCTCCAAATTCAAAATGCTGTACATTGATGAACACTTTGAGGAAGTGTGAATCAATATTACACCAAATAAACTTAACATGGATCACATTTTTTAGTGGCACTAAAAATCCATTAAGGGAATATCTTGGTGCGTTATAAAAATGCATCTCGGTAACGGATTCAATACAGTATTTTTCTATGATTCTCTCTGCGAAATAACGATCTTGATGGCCAGTCCTCTCGTCTAAACAAATGCTGAGCCGGTTCATTTGACGCCCGTACATTGACATCATTTGAACAAATGAAACTTTGCCATAAATATTGATAACTTTAACATCATCAATTACTACAATGCGCTCATCGTTTGATGTTATGTCGGAAATGGTTACCAAATAATTTGCGTATCGATGATGATATTCGGCACTCACGGCAGACCACACGTAGTTATTGGATTGGGCAAGAGTGTGCAGAGTCTCAAAATCCAAGTACTTTAGCACATGATGTAGGGTAAAGATGTCAATATCAATAATCGATGACATTTTTAACACAGTATATCAAAAGTTCTAACTTCGGGAAATATTCAACTTGAAACTTTGTTTTAATTCCTTTTTCTTTAATGATGTCTCGTTTACGGACGCGTACTGAATGAGCTAAGAAACATTTGCACGGGGCTTTTATTCAAAAAAAAAAAATATATATATATTTTCTCACACAATGGATCGACAAATCATTGGGCTAACTACAATAACAAATATTTTCTCTCGTTGTACCGAACATGTTTCACAAAATTGTTTAAAGATAAAAACACAAAATAAACAGCCGGGAATTTCCTATAATCTATCTGTCTCTACATACAAAACGGACTCTGTTCAAGTGATATAAACTAAATTATGTGCATCTTTTAGACAAGCATACAAAAACAACAAAAGAATATTTGTTGCTAATCTGGCTATTTCTTGCCAGTAACAAGCAAATATGACCAATTACCTCGGATAGAATTTACCTATTAAACCTCCTTTTAACACATTTAAATATGGAACACCTCTATGACGTCCATAAAATCTTTAAAACGACGGCATAAAATCCTTCTTTGAGTATAGACAATTTACTAATTCCCTTGACCGTCATAAACTAACGAAATGTTCAACGCATATCACTTTAAATTAAATGTTGAACCGAACAAATAAATTTCTTTTCATGTATAATAAAACCCTGAACAAGTGACATTTAATCTTTTCTTCTTCCTATAATCTAATATATGCCTAATAACGTCGACGTGGATTATTTCTTATAATCTTTGTTGACTTGGGTTTATATTATACCTACGACTGATGGTAATCCAAATCCTAACATTTTACATGTTTAAATTTACCTGGATTAAAAAACCCATAACTAAAATACACCTTACAAAGATCATGTCTGGGACAATCATTTACTTCCATTGGGGGTAAATTTAATACCTTTATGATACTCATTTGAAAAACCTAAACTAAACACCTGCAACAAGTATTTTGCATACCGTAATTTAAACCTATGGTACCATATTGGAAGTTATTGGTAATGCCGGATTAATATTGTCATATTTTTCAAACTACGGTCAGAAATTTCGTATCAATATAAATTTACCTGTATTAACGGACGGGATTAAACATTTCAATAATGTCTGGGTATTAACGACCTAATTGATTTGTGAATGCTAACCGATGTTCAACAATTTTCGAACAATTACCGATCTTTTTTCAAAAACCATGCATAATGGGTTTTTCCAGACTCTCACTAATTGCTCTCAATGCATTTCATGCACTTTTTCTCGGGGGAGAAAAAACATATAAATTCGGTACATTTGGTTAAATTTAAATATTGTTATTTTCACTTAGAACGAATAAACATCTCCGTCTAAAATATTCATCGATTATTTTGATATACAAGTGAAAAAATCGACAACACTTTATGAATATTTCGATTACCTTCAAACTTCATACAATATATAAGTGGAAAAAAAAAAATCGACAACATTTTATGATTATTTTGATATACAAGTGAAAAAATCGGCGACATTTTTGGAAAATATATACAACGACAAATTTACCACAAATTTAGTGAAAGATGGAAAATATGGAGACAACGCGTATCATGGGGAATAAAACGGGCGAAACATTCATATACTATGATGGACATCTATTTACATTACATTCAAAAAATAAAACCAACGAAATTTGGCGATGCAAGAATCGCAAATGCCCGTCACGCATTTTTAATACGAATGCCGCATTTTTCAAAAAAAATGATTATAAAGAACATAATCATGTCAGCAATGATGAAGAATTATTCACATCATTGAAAATCAAGGAGGAAATTCGTGCTCTCTTGATGAATCCAGACATGAAAATTTCGGATATTTTCAATGAAATGAAAACGAAATATCCAAATGAAAACCTCAAATCATTTCGGCGCACCATGGAACGCATACGAAAACGATCGCGAAACGATATGGATGGAGATGGTGAAATCCCGGCAGAAGCTGATGTGATAATTGAAGCGAACGAGGTTGCCGGGATAAACGAGATTGTTGTTGGACAAATTGATAACCAGAACCCAAACGCTAACCAGAACAATGGCAATCTAAGCCCGAACCCGCACGCGCAATTGGTCGTAGGGATAGTGGAGAACGAAGACGATAGGGGTCTTTGTAAGATTTGCAGCGTAAACGAACTGAACTTATTCCTTGATCCATGCGGTCATATGTGCTGTTCCGAATGTTGGGAACAGATGAAAACCCATAAAGCGGAAAAATTAAAACGAGAGGGAAAGACAGCCAGGGAAATAAATAATTTATTAAAAAGAATGCCGTGCATACATTGTCGCGCTGGGGTCATTAAGACCAAAAAAGCATTTATTTAAAATCAAAAAAATTTATACCATACAATTTATATGACACTTTTACTTTGACAATAAAATAAAACATAAAATAAACTTCAGAATGCAACTTTTTCTTTCTTCGCTCATTCATCATCTTCAAAACGATACACAGAAGGTGTATGCCATGGGAAATTTGATATATCTGGAAATGGCGCATAAACCGCATCCTCGGAATTAAAAATTGCGTTTTCAGCATCATTCAAAAGTCCTCGTAAATTTGGTGATAACCAAGCAGTATCCTGGCTATTCAAAAGGCTATCAATACTGAATTTCCTGGCCTTATGGGAAAAAATTGGATTTTTCCTCTTTTTCTCATTTGATGGACCGGGCAAATTCTCGTTGGGAATTATGATTTCATTCTCAGAATCATTCGGTTGGTAAATAAACTCAACGGTATTCTCTGCCGAAGAAATCTCATGTATTTTTTCGACATTACCTTGAATTTGAACTTTATTTATGGTCAAATCGAGAGCAACATCATTCGATTTCAACAAATTTGGTGATTGAGTTTTAGAAGACGTACTTGTTTCACGATCGTTTGATTCCTCAACGGAATATTTTGCCACAACATAGTCAATAATGTCATCAATTGAATTTTTTGGCATTAATTTTTGAATGGGCACGAGGCTAATGTCGCTTAAAATTTTGATCGGACTTTTCAATGAAATTCGCAATTTTTGAATTTTTCCTTTACCCTTGCCTTTGCCAATATTTTTTTTATCTTGATCATTAGATTCGATCACCTTTTCATTTTTTTTACTTTGATTTTTCTTTTTTCCAATTTTCTTAACATTCAAAACCTTATTACCACTATCAGATGGATTTTCACTTCTTACAGTTTCAGCTGGTACATTTTCAACAGTAACATTTTCAATGGGCACATTTTCAAACACGATATCGGGAAATTCCTCTCGACTTGTTGGATTCGCGACACTGGAAATTTCACTCGCATTTTTTTCCTGGAATTGCATGAAGACCACTTGATTCGGTACGCCAGGATAAACTTCGAAATTCCCAAGATATTGCATAATGGGCACAAATGTCCCTTCCCGAATGTTGACAAATGACACAATATCCTTATTTTCAATCTTGACCACAGAACCCAAAATAGCTTCACAGTAAGGTTTAACGCATTTCACTAAACCGTCCGCCATTGTCACATTCAAGCACCTTGCAAAATCAGCAGTAACCACTATGCAAACAGAAACAAAATTAAAGGACAATTTGAAAAGAAAGGAAAATAAACTTCACTTCTGTGACACATTCACTACACAAAAGATTACAATTGTTCTTTAGAAAATTGAGGTTTGTTAGTTGCTTTCTCTTACCTTCTGGGGTGCAATTATAAACCGCTTTTCTTTGAATAATGGGAGCTTCGCATCCACTTTTCACATTGCGACCACAAACAAAAATTGAATAGGGAAAAGTAGCAGCAACTAAAACATTCATGATGAAATTTTAACGTAACACTTTGACAGCAAATATGTTTACTCAAAATAAGTCAAAAATAGACTGACATCGAAGTTTATAAAAATTATCCTTATATAGCAAACTGCTCTTTTAGTTTTGGAAAATACAAAATACGAATCCTTAAGGGAAACAATGACCATCTTCATGAATTGTTCCGTGCTATACTATTCAAATTGCTTTTCTTACGCAATTCTATCATATCACCCACTGTGAATTAACGACTTAGCTTAACCAATTTCACTCCAATTATTTTTTTTTTTTTTTTTTTTCAAACATTTGTATTTTTATGGCAATTTTGGTTTCTTTTTTCAGCCAAAATGCAATCAAAAACAATAATGTATGTCCTTTTCATCTTGATCATTCACATCTCAGCACAAAAAATACAGGAAATTATGATAAAGGATAATGGGAAGTTGTATTTTTATGACAATACCTTGACTTTAACATTTAACATAAATTTACAACCTTATGAAGACAATGCTGATACATTTCTCAGAACAACAGACAAAATAACAAATATATGTTCAAAAAATGTAACTATAACGAATTGCGCGAACTTCTTACCGAATCTTCTCAATGATGCACAATTGGTGAAAAAAGACATAAACAATATACAATTAAATAATAATAGAACAAAACGTAGTTCGGGAATAGTCAAACAAATATTTTCATCCACAAATACAAAGACTATGCTTTTTCTACTAACAGCGGGTTCAATAGCATACGAAGTAACGACAGATGAAAGAGTAATAAATGCATTATCGAAAAAAGCTAAAGAAAATGCTCTTTTACTCAAACACCACTTGAATATGACAGAAAACTCGGTTAAATCTCAAAAATCCATTGTCAAGGATACCTCTATAGAATTGCAAAATTTAAAGAAGAACATTTCAATAATGGATGAAAGGGAAAAACAAACTCATATTCTGAATGAATTGTTGCATATTGCCACACTTTCATTGACAAAACACAACAAAGAAACATTTAAAATTACAAATCTTTTGAGCAACAAAACAAGGTCACACTTCTTGGACATAATTGATTTCAAAACATTCATTGATACAATACACAATATAAGCTTTCAACTTCAACCCAATTTGCACTTACCATCAATGGATCCATTCACCTTAATCGATTTAGCTAAGATATACACTTTTAACAATAGAACACACATCAATATTCATGTTCTAGTTCCATTAATACAAAAAACAAATATTAGCCTTTTTGAAATCACTCCACTTCCTTTTTCACAAGATAATACAACTCGCATTTTAAATTTGAATACTCAGCGTATTGTTCACTATAACAATACATATTTGAAAACTATTTCACCACATGACGTAGATCAATGCATTTTCTTAAATACCACCATTCTATGTAATTCATTGATTGAACAAACCTTAACAAAACTAGACAATTGCCTAAATACATTCTTCTTCAATGAAACCAATAGCACCTGTGAATATCACTCACTTGATACACGCGACTATATTCTTTACACTTCACAAACGTCAATCTTTTGTTACATCACACAACCTCTTCTCTTACGAATTAAATGTAAAGATAAACAGGAAATATATACTATTACATCAAACAAAGAAATAAATTTACCGAAATATTGCGAAATTTACCAATTAAATCACAATTCCAACAATGATTCAATGAGTAAATCACTTGAATTGAAGCAAACATATCACAAAGTCAATTTTTCAGTATATAATCAAGCTTCATCTACATGGAATACAAATATTACACTACTCGATAGATATCAATTAGAATTGCTTAATTTGACAGACAACTTAGTTATATTACAAACTAAGGCACAAACAAATATTGAAGAAATTGGAAAAATTCCGCAAGTAAAGGGTATTTTTACGCGAATACGGAATTTTTTCACAGATACTTTTGGGGCGATTGGACTATTCATCCAAATTTTCATATATGGATCAATAATTTTGATTTTTTGCATTTTCATACTGATTTCATATCGTATTCTAAAATGTTTGAATTATCGATCCTCTTCTTCTTTGCAGAAATGAACTGGAAATATATATTTCTAACTACGGTTATCCTCTTTCACATCTCACAAGCATCACAACTTAAACTGACCGAGGATTCTGTACCGAATGGACTGATTCTCGAATCTTATAAAAACATCAACATGCAAATTACAACACTTAATTTGACATATGCATTCGACTTTACTTCTGTAAGATTTATGATTGATAACCTTTCGTATATCGAACTCGAATGCAAAAGCAATGAAACTCTCATCGAACCTTTAAAAAATGAAATAAAATCTATATCTTTACTTTGGAAAGAGAACCTTATAGAACATTTATCTACAAAACGGTTCAATGGAAAATTTAAAGATATTGACTCTATTATATCAAACTTCCGATCATTTAATATCATTCACACTAAGGATAAATGCAATATACTACCCAAATTAACACAAAATATTAGAAATTTCTCGCGATTGATGAATAATATTCAGAACAGAAATCTAACAGTTATAACAAACATTTTGACCTCGGAACAATTAACAATCGATATTAAAACCTTAATACAAAATCAATCAGATCAATTAACCTCACCTTTTATCGAATCATCAAACTCATTTTTCAAAGATTTTTCAGAAAATGTTAAAATTTCGGTTGATTCAACTAAAAACACTATGTTTGTAACATTCCAAATACCAGCATATAAAAATTATACACTTTACTCTGTTAAATTGAAACCTATTAAAATTAATTCAATGATTTATCTCTATAAAACTAATGTTCAATATCTAATGGATGATACTCAACAAATGATATTATATACAAATCAAACATACAAAACTCATTGCCGTTGGTATAAAAATATTCAAAAAATATTTTGTTATCAACCAAAATATCTTTCTTACTGCGACAAACAATTGGCATCATTTAATATTTCGTCAAAAGAAGCTATATGCTTTCAACCTCTACTAAGACGAAATTATATTACTCAATATAAAAACGACATATATTTCACACTTTTATCTCCAATTTCAGTCGAAGCCATTTGCCCGAATAAAACATTTTCATTCGAAATAAAGAAATCGTCAAAAATTATAAATAATACCAATTGCAAATTAAATACAACATTTTTCTATTTTAACCCTAACGAATCAAACTCTTATCAAATTGACCATTCTTCACAATTGAACTCTATCGAATGGCCTCTATATTTGAATTGGTCGGAAGAAAACATCACTAACGTTTATTGTCTTGCCGTATTTCTATTTTTCTATTTTCTATTCTTTATGATAGCAACTGTACTTGTGTTTTTCTACAGAAATTAATCAAATCTAATTAACTTCAAAAAAAAAAAAATGATCCAATTCAATTAAATGAATAAGAATTTTACCAACCTTTTTTTTTTATTATATTTTATACTTTTTCTCATTTTAATATAACATTTAAATTAACATTTTCTTCTCTAAGTGGGGGGAAGTGTAAGCATATCGGCTGTGTATTCTCATGAACATAACCTGACTCTACATGCGTAGACAGGTTCAGACAGGAATACACATGCTCTCAATGCTTCACATTTAGTTATTTTATAAAAACCTATTAATTATTAGAATTGACAAGTAACCGGAAATTCTTAAATATTTGAATTGACATATTGGTTAAATTCATTATTTCCAATCGACAATTGTTTTGGGATCAAACACAAAGCATGTCAATAAATAACAATTTAAAAACCATTTATCATTATAATTGACTAGTAACCGGAAGTCAATAACCAATAAGGTAAATATAAAAGGACAATGGAATTCATGGGCTATTGTCCAAACCAGACAAAGAAGAGGAAATAAAAGAATAAATCCTTTTCTTCTTTGATCTTAAAATATCCTTTCGGTTACGTAGATCTACAGATTTATAGATTTATACTTTTTAATTTTAACTAAAATTAATCCAGACTTGACATAATTTATTGCTCATAAATAATGTTATTTATGATCAATAATTGTCATCTCTGGAATTCGGGAATAAGTTTCCCACAATAAGCTACTAGATTTTAGTATAAAAGGGCTGAGCTCACTAGCCAGATCGTTCAGTCTCTATTTGAAGTTCTTACCGTTAAGATCAAGTAAATAAAATCGTTGGAAATTATAAAATTGTGTTTTTCATCAAAGTAACAAGCTTACACTTAGTCGATGAACTAATTGATCAAGATTAAAATCAATTTATTTATATTGAACGTACCTTGAGTATCATCGTTTTCAGCATCACTCAGATCGACTGAGTCTTTCTCCACTTGGTCTTGTTTTTTGGACCCTTTGTTTTTTGGTTCGCAACGTTTTTTGCGGGATGTGGACGGTTTACCATTACGGTCATTTTGACCATCTTTTGGAATATAAAACATGAAATAGAAAAAAGATTAAAATTGAAAACATAACTTCTCCGATATCAATCTGAAGCAGACACGGAACAAGCCCGTATCCGTGTGAAATAAGATGATAATTTGTTGGCTTTATGGCAAACAATGAAATACTTTCGAGGAAATGTATGAATTTAAAATTGATCGAAATTCTTAGGAAATAAAATTGTGATGTAAATATATCTCAAGAGACAAAATGGCAAAGTGATGATGACCAATTAGTTTATTTATGCCATAGTATTACAGTAGTCGTTTCAGAGTGTCACTCAAGTGCACGTACTATGTCCAGGTCCACACTACTTCGCATAAAAAAAAACAATATTCTCTTCGTTTTGATGGCAAAAACAATACATTTCCTCTTGCTTAGTCGATGAACTAATTGATCAAGATTAAAATCAATTTATTTATATTGAACGTACCTTGAGTATCATCGTTTTCAGCATCACTCAGATCGACTGAGTCTTTCTCCACTTGGTCTTGTTTTTTGGACCCTTTGTTTTTTGGTTCGCAACGTTTTTTGCGGGATGTGGACGGTTTACCATTACGGTCATTTTGACCATCTTTTGGAATATAAAACATGAAATAGAAAAAAGATTAAAATTGAAAACATAACTTCTCCGATATCAATCTGAAGCAGACACGGAACAAGCCCGTATCCGTGTGAAATAAGATGATAATTTGTTGGCTTTATGGCAAACAATGAAATACTTTCGAGGAAATGTATGAATTTAAAATTGATCGAAATTCTTAGGAAATAAAATTGTGATGTAAATATATCTCAAGAGACAAAATGGCAAAGTGATGATGACCAATTAGTTTATTTATGCCATAGTATTACAGTAGTCGTTTCAGAGTGTCACTCAAGTGCACGTACTATGTCCAGGTCCACACTACTTCGCATAAAAAAAAACAATATTCTCTTCGTTTTGATGGCAAAAACAATACATTTCCTCTTGCTTAGTCGATGAACTAATTGATCAAGATTAAAATCAATTTATTTATATTGAACGTACCTTGAGTATCATCGTTTTCAGCATCACTCAGATCGACTGAGTCTCTCTCCACTTGGTCTTGTTTTTTGGACCCTTTGTTTTTTGGTTCGCAACGTTTTTTGCGGGATGTGGACGGTTTACCATTACGGTCATTTTGACCATCTTTTGGAATATAAAACATGAAATAGAAAAAAGATTAAAATTGAAAACATAACTTCTCCGATATCAATCTGAAGCAGACACGGAACAAGCCCGTATCCGTGTGAAATAAGATGATAATTTGTTGGCTTTATGGCAAACAATGAAATACTTTCGAGGAAATGTATGAATTTAAAATTGATCGAAATTCTTAGGAAATAAAATTGTGATGTAAATATATCTCAAGAGACAAAATGGCAAAGTGATGATGACCAATTAGTTTATTTATGCCATAGTATTACAGTAGTCGTTTCAGAGTGTCACTCAAGTGCACGTACTATGTCCAGGTCCACACTACTTCGCATAAAAAAAAACAATATTCTCTTCGTTTTGATGGCAAAAACAATACATTTCCTCTTGCTTAGTCGATGAACTAATTGATCAAGATTAAAATCAATTTATTTATATTGAACGTACCTTGAGTATCATCGTTTTCAGCATCACTCAGATCGACTGAGTCTCTCTCCACTTGGTCTTGTTTTTTGGACCCTTTGTTTTTTGGTTCGCAACGTTTTTTGCGGGATGTGGACGGTTTACCATTACGGTCATTTTGACCATCTTTTGGAATATAAAACATGAAATAGAAAAAAGATTAAAATTGAAAACATAACTTCTCCGATATCAATCTGAAGCAGACACGGAACAAGCCCGTATCCGTGTGAAATAAGATGATAATTTGTTGGCTTTATGGCAAACAATGAAATACTTTCGAGGAAATGTATGAATTTAAAATTGATCGAAATTCTTAGGAAATAAAATTGTGATGTAAATATATCTCAAGAGACAAAATGGCAAAGTGATGATGACCAATTAGTTTATTTATGCCATAGTATTACAGTAGTCGTTTCAGAGTGTCACTCAAGTGCACGTACTATGTCCAGGTCCACACTACTTCGCATAAAAAAAAACAATATTCTCTTCGTTTTGATGGCAAAAACAATACATTTCCTCTTGCTTAGTCGATGAACTAATTGATCAAGATTAAAATCAATTTATTTATATTGAACGTACCTTGAGTATCATCGTTTTCAGCATCACTCAGATCGACTGAGTCTTTCTCCACTTGGTCTTGTTTTTTGGACCCTTTGTTTTTTGGTTCGCAACGTTTTTTGCGGGATGTGGACGGTTTACCATTACGGTCATTTTGACCATCTTTTGGAATATAAAACATGAAATAGAAAAAAGATTAAAATTGAAAACATAACTTCTCCGATATCAATCTGAAGCAGACACGGAACAAGCCCGTATCCGTGTGAAATAAGATGATAATTTGTTGGCTTTATGGCAAACAATGAAATACTTTCGAGGAAATGTATGAATTTAAAATTGATCGAAATTCTTAGGAAATAAAATTGTGATGTAAATATATCTCAAGAGACAAAATGGCAAAGTGATGATGACCAATTAGTTTATTTATGCCATAGTATTACAGTAGTCGTTTCAGAGTGTCACTCAAGTGCACGTACTATGTCCAGGTCCACACTACTTCGCATAAAAAAAAACAATATTCTCTTCGTTTTGATGGCAAAAACAATACATTTCCTCTTGCTTAGTCGATGAACTAATTGATCAAGATTAAAATCAATTTATTTATATTGAACGTACCTTGAGTATCATCGTTTTCAGCATCACTCAGATCGACTGAGTCTTTCTCCACTTGGTCTTGTTTTTTGGACCCTTTGTTTTTTGGTTCGCAACGTTTTTTGCGGGATGTGGACGGTTTACCATTACGGTCATTTTGACCATCTTTTGGAATATAAAACATGAAATAGAAAAAAGATTAAAATTGAAAACATAACTTCTCCGATATCAATCTGAAGCAGACACGGAACAAGCCCGTATCCGTGTGAAATAAGATGATAATTTGTTGGCTTTATGGCAAACAATGAAATACTTTCGAGGAAATGTATGAATTTAAAATTGATCGAAATTCTTAGGAAATAAAATTGTGATGTAAATATATCTCAAGAGACAAAATGGCAAAGTGATGATGACCAATTAGTTTATTTATGCCATAGTATTACAGTAGTCGTTTCAGAGTGTCACTCAAGTGCACGTACTATGTCCAGGTCCACACTACTTCGCATAAAAAAAAACAATATTCTCTTCGTTTTGATGGCAAAAACAATACATTTCCTCTTGCTTAGTCGATGAACTAATTGATCAAGATTAAAATCAATTTATTTATATTGAACGTACCTTGAGTATCATCGTTTTCAGCATCACTCAGATCGACTGAGTCTCTCTCCACTTGGTCTTGTTTTTTGGACCCTTTGTTTTTTGGTTCGCAACGTTTTTTGCGGGATGTGGACGGTTTACCATTACGGTCATTTTGACCATCTTTTGGAATATAAAACATGAAATAGAAAAAAGATTAAAATTGAAAACATAACTTCTCCGATATCAATCTGAAGCAGACACGGAACAAGCCCGTATCCGTGTGAAATAAGATGATAATTTGTTGGCTTTATGGCAAACAATGAAATACTTTCGAGGAAATGTATGAATTTAAAATTGATCGAAATTCTTAGGAAATAAAATTGTGATGTAAATATATCTCAAGAGACAAAATGGCAAAGTGATGATGACCAATTAGTTTATTTATGCCATAGTATTACAGTAGTCGTTTCGGAGTGTCACCCAAGTGCACGTACTATGTCCAGGTCCACACTACTTCGCATAAAAAAAAACAATATTCTCTTCGTTTTGATGGCAAAAACAATACATTTCCTCTTGCTTAGTCGATGAACTAATTGATCAAGATTAAAATCAATTTATTTATATTGAACGTACCTTGAGTATCATCGTTTTCAGCATCACTCAGATCGACTGAGTCTTTCTCCACTTGGTCTTGTTTTTTGGACCCTTTGTTTTTTGGTTCGCAACGTTTTTTGCGGGATGTGGACGGTTTACCATTACGGTCATTTTGACCATCTTTTGGAATATAAAACATGAAATAGAAAAAAGATTAAAATTGAAAACATAACTTCTCCGATATCAATCTGAAGCAGACACGGAACAAGCCCGTATCCGTGTGAAATAAGATGATAATTTGTTGGCTTTATGGCAAACAATGAAATACTTTCGAGGAAATGTATGAATTTAAAATTGATCGAAATTCTTAGGAAATAAAATTGTGATGTAAATATATCTCAAGAGACAAAATGGCAAAGTGATGATGACCAATTAGTTTATTTATGCCATAGTATTACAGTAGTCGTTTCGGAGTGTCACCCAAGTGCACGTACTATGTCCAGGTCCACACTACTTCGCATAAAAAAAAAAACAATATTCTCTTCGTTTTGATGGCAAAAACAATACATTTCCTCTTGCTTAGTCGATGAACTAATTGATCAAGATTAAAATCAATTTATTTATATTGAACGTACCTTGAGTATCATCGTTTTCAGCATCACTCAGATCGACTGAGTCTTTCTCCACTTGGTCTTGTTTTTTGGACCCTTTGTTTTTTGGTTCGCAACGTTTTTTGCGGGATGTGGACGGTTTACCATTACGGTCATTTTGACCATCTTTTGGAATATAAAACATGAAATAGAAAAAAGATTAAAATTGAAAACATAACTTCTCCGATATCAATCTGAAGCAGACACGGAACAAGCCCGTATCCGTGTGAAATAAGATGATAATTTGTTGGCTTTATGGCAAACAATGAAATACTTTCGAGGAAATGTATGAATTTAAAATTGATCGAAATTCTTAGGAAATAAAATTGTGATGTAAATATATCTCAAGAGACAAAATGGCAAAGTGATGATGACCAATTAGTTTATTTATGCCATAGTATTACAGTAGTCGTTTCAGAGTGTCACTCAAGTGCACGTACTATGTCCAGGTCCACACTACTTCGCATAAAAAAAAAAACAATATTCTCTTCGTTTTGATGGCAAAAACAATACATTTCCTCTTGCTTAGTCGATGAACTAATTGATCAAGATTAAAATCAATTTATTTATATTGAACGTACCTTGAGTATCATCGTTTTCAGCATCACTCAGATCGACTGAGTCTTTCTCCACTTGGTCTTGTTTTTTGTGAAATCTAACGCTCATGAACCTTTCATGATCCTCGAATTCTTCCACCATATCCCAGCAGTTTAACAACGTGTCTGCCGGTTCCCACGTTTTTTCGTTCTCTCCAAATCCTTTCCATTTAATATGGTATTGAACCTAATATTGGTAAATACAGAGATAAAGGATGTGTAACATGTTGGTTAGAGGAATTTATCAAAATGAATATTTTGCAAATATCGCAAATATGTGATATCTGCTTATGGACATTTACATGCAAATCTGCAAATATTTGCAAATAAAATACGACAACAACAACTGTCACTTTCAGCAGATATTGAAGAGAGTAAAAGAGATGTTTATTTATCATCAGATTAAAAATGTTCATCCTTACCGAGCCATCAGAGCATACTCGCTTGTCTCTAATGCCCTCTACCTCATATTCTTGATTATCGTCAGATGAATTCATTACTGTAAAATTAAATAAAATAAAATATATATAATGTCTCCATTGCAATCGATTTTCTGACATTATTTTGAAATGTTAAATCAAATATTCCGGTTGTTACAATCACGTCTGTAATTTCCTGCATTTCTAATACAATCAAAGCAAAATTGCATTGTGATATATATCGCTTTGATTACATAAATATATCACATGAGAATTGTGTTGTGTTCTGTGAAATTCAAGTGCATATTCCCCTCTAAATGTTCACTTCTTTGAAAATATTCAGAAAAAAAAAGATTTCACAATCGTAAAAACGATTGAAATCTAAAAATTGGTAACCTTACTGAACTAGACCGCATCCGTTCGATATGAAAATAATACTGAACGTGTGCAATAAGACGATTATTTGTTCGAATGAAATTGAATATTGCGAATACGGAACACTGCAGTTCAATGATCAAAAAAATATATTCCCGTTGTTTCTAAAACCGAAGCAAAAATTGAACATATCAAACAAATGTTGACGGAAATTGAAATCGTGATGCTATCCGAGTGCAGCATTGAAGACGATCTTTATGAAACATTTTTAAAATTGTGTTCCAATCTAAAACGTTTATCGGCGGTTTCTTATGAAGAATTCCCAAATCAGTGGCTCTCCCAAAACTTGAATACTTAAAACTGGCCGGGCATGTCACATTTCAGATTCAAACAGAATTACTTCTTTCAAATTAACATTTATAGTTTTCTAGTCACACGTCACCTCAGTTTTTATTGCGCAGTACTTTGAATTTGCTCTGTGTATTTTATTCCGTAAATATGTCAAATAAGTTAGTTTATTCATTTGGCGGCAATATTTTTTATTACATTAAAATGTTTAGTCCATTCATTAAGTATTAGGCATTAAATATGCTATAGCATTGATGATGAGGAAAAGAATCAAACTGATACTTCAATTTCTGACGTTGAACCACTCCCAAGTATTTTCAAACTGTATGTGGACTGTTGCGATGAGATTTTCTCATACCTTGGAAGATCTACACTCGATTGGTCAAACATGCAAAGCAATGCAACAAATTGCTGGATTTTATTTCTATACCAATTACTAAGCATCTAAGATCTGGCACAGTAAAATTGAATGGCTTTAGTCAGTTCATTAAAAGAAAATTGTGGAATAGATGATTTCTAATTCGCTGGAGCACAATGCAATGAAACAATACGAGAAATTTACTTTGATCTTTTCTCTTTGAATGAAGCCAAAATTGAATGCATCAAAGGGATGTTAAGTAAAGTAGAAATCGTATTGTTAACCGATTGTATTATGAAATGATAAGATGGTTTGTTGGCTTTATGGCTAACATTGTCGTGGAAATGTATGAACTTAAAATTGTGTATGAACGGAATATCCGTTCCATGATTTTTAACACACAAAAAAAAAGATTCAACATGACAAACGGCAAAAAAAATCCGAATTCAAAATGGCGAAACAAAGCATATTTCATTCAATCGAATTATCGTGATGATGTTATTGGTTCTATTCAAAACTTCACAATTTCAACATCATTTTGATAGCGAAAAAAAAATTGGATTGCTCTGGATAATAATCTTAAATATTTGCTCGAGTGATTTTAGCGTGGCAGTTGTCCATCAGAAAAAAAAACCATCAATCAATACCGATTTGCTGTGATGTTTAGTGGTGAAGTGACGATTTCTTTTTTTTTAATGCCTATCCAAAACAACAACAATACTAAAGTGAAATGCAAATGAAAATTGGAATTTCAGACGATGAAATGTATGAATAACAAAACAGAACAAACTGGCATTTTATTTTTATACTTTTTCCGACACAGAATTTAACGAATCTTGATTATAAACCAATGACACACAAAATCAAATTAAAATTTAAGGCAAAAGAAAATTATAGTACTTTTGGAACCGATCGAACAATTGTTCAATACACTAAAATTCAAACTAAAATCCACGCAAAATCACAATGGCTGCCAAAATTTGTTTCGATATGTTTTGAATTCGATTGAAATTGAACACGAACGTCGGTGACAGTTGTTTCGTTCATAATATCTATACACAGATTCGATTCGCCAATACACGCAAACGCATGTAGCTCAGTGGCTGCTATGCATAAGCAGTGTGAATGTATTTGCACGCAAATCGTTCTGTCTGTGGAGAACTAAAACGGTAACGCAAATGAACTTCTGTCGTTCGGTACGATTCATATAGATTACAGTTTTCTTCTAAATGGAATGCCATTTGCAAGAGAGAGAGAGAGAGAGAGAGAGAGAGAGAGAGAGAGAGAGAGAGATAAAGAGAAAGAGAAAGAGAGAGACAGAGAAAACCGCATCACATAACCGCATCACAGAAATAAAACCAAGAGAGAATGTTTCGTTTGTCGATAAAAATCGAGTTTGTACTTGAGCCCGTGTGTCTAATGTCGACGTGAAATACCAAATTGAGCCAAGATTGGATGTTATCAAACTGACAGTTATATGATTTCATTGTCGAGTGATATCGATTTGTGGTTTTTTTTCGTCGTTCATTTTACAGATATATTCGATGTAATGGTTTGATAAATGTGTAAAAAAGGTCAACTTTGCTCGGTTGTGACACACACAAATTTGTGGTCACATTGTAAACATCGATCAGTTAATCGTCACGATTTCTACGTACGATTCGATTTCAACAAATTCAACGATCAAAATCGTGCATTGCACAAGCATTTAATCAATTGTCCATTTTTCCAGTGACTTTTGTTTCCTACTTCACTTTGAGTCGCGTGCATTTTGCGCACAATTTATTTTTTACTCTCTCTCTCTTCCTCTCAATCCAGACTTGAGTGGTGTATTGAAGCGTTTGAAGTATAAACATTATGGATAATTGTCCATTTGATTTGCATTCGGTCTTCAATTTTATGAATGAATATTCAATTTCTTTGCGCGGTTCAAAGTCTTTTACTGATAAAAATAAAATGATTCAATGCTTTACGCCATTTATTTATTGACCTTTGAGTTTATCAACGCATTTTTGATCATTTACGCTTGCTATTATTTCATTTGTTCTTGAAACATTCATTTTTGGAATTTTTGTTACCATTCTTTTTGGTAGCCATAATATTATGCTATGCATGTATATATTGACATGTATATTGCGAACAAAATTAATTTTCAAAAATGATTGAACCGGAGACGGATGCGCACGAGCGCGACTACAATTTGAAACACATTAAACTCTGTTTTTTCTATATATTTTTTTTAATAATAAAGATAAGAATGAGAAAACATGTTCTGATCGCATTAATTATACATTGTTATGATGATTCAGTGTACCAGTCATTGAGCGACGGTTTCGCAAGCGGCAGGTTTTGAGCTTACAGCAAAATTCAAAATTCGCGCGCGTTGCGCAAAAGACGCCTTGCAAATACGGCGAAAACTCCATCAGCTGCAAGAAGATAAAAAAGCATGTTAAATAAAATTTTTGGGACACAAAATCGTTGTCCATTTGATATGATATTTATATTGAACGTACCTTGAGTACCATCGTTTTCACCATCACTCTTTTCGACTGAATTTTCCTTCACTTTGTTCTGTTTTTTGGACCCTTTGTTTTTTGGTCTGCGATTCTTTTTTCGGGAAGTGGACGTTTTAGCCTTACGGTCATTGTGATCACCTTTGAATAAATATAACATGAAATAGAAAAAAGATTAAAATTGAAAACATAACTTTTCCGATATCAATCTGAAGCGGACACGGAACAAAACCGTATCCGTGTGAAATGATAATAAGATTGATGGCTAGTTAAGGGAATGTATGATTTTAAATTTGATCGCAATATTTAGAAAATAAAATTAGATGTCTCTTTGCTATGGAGAGTGCGGATACAGAACTTGGCTGTTTCCGTGTGTATAAATGATATAGACCTCCCTGCTCATCTCTCTACCCCCACATCAGTCATTCATCGATAAACACGGTTACGGTCTAGTTCCGCATCCGATTCATATCAATTCGTATTTAGCTTCGATGAATATTGGACGGGTTCACACGAACGCGGACTAGTTCCGTATCCGTTAATTCTTGGACGGAACTTGGGTGAAAGTTGGACTTCAACGGAACTTCCGTGAGCACGGATGTGGATGAGTTCCGTTTCCGTTGATTCTTGAACGGAACTTTGATGAATGTTGAACGGAACTTCCGTGGACACGGAAAAGTATAAGTTCCGTATCCGTCGAATTCTGGACGGATGTCCACGGAAGTTCCGCGGAACTAAATTTTCGGACCAATGTCAGTTACCCTCAAGTGTACAACCAGCAGCATTTTATGAAAAACCATAAGCCAGCAAAAGAATTTGGGGTGGGTGACTTAGTAATGATCAAACATGTCGATACTACAGCGGGCAAAAACAAGAAATTTAATATTAAATTTAGAGGACCGTACTGTGTACGTAAATGCATTGGAAATGATCGGTATCAGGTTACAGATGTTGAGAATTGTCAATTAACACAAATGCCTTATGATAATATAGTAGATTCTAGCCGTATGAGATTGTGGTTGGAAGATATTCAAAATAATAAGACGGACAGAGGCAACACAGATGAACCGTTAGATGATAAGCCAGATGAAGATATTTGCACAGATTACGAATTTTTAGATGACGAAGATATATGTACAGACTATGAATTTTTAGAGAACTAATTTGAATTAACAACCAATCGAGGTCGATTGTATTTGTCAGGATGGCCGAGATGTAGTGATTTAACAATTAGCGAACCCTATGTATTCTGTATTTTGTATAGTGGACAACCATAAGATGATGTGCATTAGTATTGGTAAGCGTGAGTATTGGTAAGAGGTCGGCCATGTTGGCATTTTGATGTTGTTCCTTTCTTCTTGTGAGAAAACGACGACGGTACACACGCATGTACGACACCAAAGGAAGATAAATAAAAGTAATTAAATAAAATATAAACCATCATTTGACTTTTCATTACAAATCATTCAATCGTGTCATCAAGGATGAGCACACCTTGAGACAGCGATTTGATTTGGGCCGCTTTCGGAAAGTTATTTTCGAAATGGTAAGGGTTTGGTCACTAGATTACATAAATGGTTTAAATGAAATCCATTCCAACCCTGAAATCACGTTGGAAACATGGACAACAGCCTATGGATGGGCAAAGCAGGATATTCAAATGGAAGTCACGAAAAGTCGGTCAAATGTTATGTATCGAATTCCATTAGTGCCAGAAGTAAACAATTTTGATGATGAATGGAATACATTTGATGAATTCAAAAGAAAAAAATTTGCTTTTGCTTGTGTGACATATCCGAATCCATTTACAAAGAACAACTGGTTGGAAGGTAGCTGTGACTGTGCTAATTATTTTAAACTTTTCATCTGTGAGCATATCGTTGGTATTGCATTAAGAATGAAATTCGTTACTGCACCAGACGAAGCGAAGAACATCCCAATCGGAGCAAAGAGAAAAAGAGGCCGGCCAGCACGGGCGAAAGCGGCACTAGTTTTTCAATAATTTTCACTTGATTCCACTGTGCACACGATCAGACAAAAAATGAGAGAGGTAAGAGTTTTTAAGTTTTCCTTTTTTCATTATTTAATGCACATTCAATTGTCATGTATTAATTACTTTTTTTGTGATTAGCTTTGCTTCACTGAATGAAGAAAAAAATGACGATATTCACATTGAATTGACGGATTAATTTTGTTAGGTAATAAATTTTTCATTTTTTTTACTAATGTTTCTCCCAGTTGATCTTTATATGGAAATATCTTTGCATTTTAGAAACAGTTTTGTGCCACTCTGTTGCTGTTTGAAGCAGAAAAATGTCGATAAACAAAGCACACTGACGAGTAATTTCCGAAAAATTACAAATTTTGCATTTTAGTTTAAAACCAATAGGATTCCAAATATAGATTTAAGCAACAATAAAAATCAAACTGTGCAAAAATTAGCTGTGATGTGGAACATATTTAAGTAAGCAAATTAAATTATTAACTGTGTGACAGGAATAAATAGCTGTGATCTGGAACATATTTAAGTAAGAAAAGTAAATAATTGACTGTGACCTCGCAAATAAATAACTGTGCAAAATTATATTTAACTGGGCAAAATATATATACTCTTTTATTTCTGCCCTCCACACCCCCCTACGAGCACCCCCAATGGGGGTCCCCATACAAAATTTTCATTGTTTGCCGATTTATCCCCTCCCACGCCCTTTTTAAAATAATATAAATAGATTTTCCACTTAAAAATAGTGGGGGTCGGTCATACATACCAAAAAGATCTGATGCACCGTCACAAAGATATACGGACAAGTAAAAAATCCAGTTTTTTACGTTTTTGCAAGAATTCCTTAATTGGGGGTGTTTTAATACATGTCTGCATAACTGTGTAACGGTGCATTAGATCGTTTTTACAATTCCAATCACCACTGTTGATCACACGGCCGAAACAACCGCAGGGTGTTTCATAAAACACACCATTCTTCAATTCGGTTTCCCATCAAGAATTTCGACCGACAATGGAACTGAATTTCTATCTGAAATGTTCAGAGAACTCGATAAAAAAACTGAAAATAAAGCAAATTACCACCACACCATACATGCCGCACGGAAATAACGTCGAAAGAAGAAATCGTTCAACGGCCGAATACCTCAGATGTTACACCCAGCTACGACCAAATACTTGGGCCGAACTGCTACCTTACTGCACGTTCGTATACAACATTACAGCAAATTCAACGACGGGTTATTCACCGTTCGAACTTGTCTACGGTAGAAAAACCACACTACCGGACACAATACTAAGAAATCAACCAATTTATAACTACGACAACTACAGCAATTTAATCAAGAGAGAATTCATCGATGCATGGAAATTGGCTCAAGACAGACTCATCGAGGCCAAAATCAAACGAAAGAAAATCTACGATCAAAGTACAAACGACATCGAAGTCAAACCCGGAGACAAAATTCTCATTAAAACCCATGTCAAAGATAAAAAATTCGATATGGCATGGAGGGGACCGTATGACGTTATTTTGGTCCCGAACCACAAATACGTGGTTCACAAAGACAAAAAAACAAATCGAAAAATCAGCAAAGATTACATAAAATTGGCCAAGGCCAATCAATTCATTCAAAATTTTACCCGTGGTGGCAACCATCCGCCTTCAACCGACTACATTTTAAGATTTTTAATTTTAAACGCGTCTCTTCCGCTCAAAACAAGTTCTGAATGAATGATGTGGCCCCTCCGAACTGATTGATTTAAATTTTATCCCTTTTCAACTATGTTTTCTATCACTTTTTTGCTCATAATGATGGTCTCGGCATCGGCCCAATTAAATGTGCAACCCGTCGAAGACAACACGCCAATTATCTACAGCAAATTGGCCTCGGCGCTAACATCATACAACAACTACGCCATGCTATATTACATCGACCTGAGCGACTATTTCAAATTGGTACCAATCATCGAAACAACACTCAATTCCACCCAACATTCTTGCAATGCCCTAACGCAAATCCCTTGCAACGTCTCGATCAATCAACTTTTCAACAGGCAAAACGTCGCCAAGACACGAGATCACAACCTCAACGCTCTCGATCAGGGTAGGAAAAGCGTTCACTTTGCGATTTCTGCGGTAAAATCCAAAAGCACAAAAAATGGTCGATCACATAATGGCAAACAGCAACGAAACTAAAATATTACACGACATCGTAATAAACCAAACAATGATCTTTCAAACATTTCTATCAACCTACAACGCGGACACACAGAAAATCGGAGACAGCCTCAACAATCTCAAATCGGAAATTCATTCTATGATGGGCCAATCGGCAAAAGAGTCTCCCTCCGCTCAGAACAAAAAGTCGTACCATTTAGTACTTAAGTACGTTGTCCCAACAAGAGATGGCAACAAGTGACATTTGAATGGAGAATAAAATAAAAAAAAAATAATAATAAGAAACAAATCTCTATATGCATTATTTTTTATTTGTATTTGTATTTATTTTGTGCCTTGCTTTATCATAATATATTTCGGTACGGATTATTTTAAGATGTAATCATGCAATTCAATTGTATTCTCTTACGTTGTGTATTAAATACAATTGCATGAATGCATTTTAAAATGATCCGTACCGAAATATATTATGATTAAACAAGGCACAAAATAAATACAAATACAAATAAAAAATAATCTTATGCATTATTTTGTATTTGTATTTGTATTTATTTTTTCTGCGTCAATCACAATTTTTTATATTTCAGTACGGATCATTTTATAATGCTCTCATGCAATTGTATTTAGTACACTGGTTTGACAGTTCAACGTAAGAGAATACAATTGCATTGCATGAAAACATTTTAAAATAGTCCGTACAGCAATATAATTGACGGGCTTGGCGGAATAATGTAACACGTCAACTCACCTCCTACTCGCACTAACAGTAATTTTTTCCATAAGCGAGAGAATTTCATCCTTTTTGAATATTCGATTGTAGTGTATTTGGATTAGTACCGTGTGAACCAGTACTAATGGTTCACACATAGTAGTAGTGAACCGGCCTTAAGCCTGTTGACAGATCTGCTGTCAACTTCATGTTGATGCTCTCTCTTATACCAGATGTCGAACGAACAACACATATTTGAAGCAACTGAATAAAATTATAATTTAATCGTAAGAAATAAAGTGTCATCATTGAGTTTCATTATACGATAAAGAAAACTTTTTCCCAATGATCGATTGGAACATTTCACCTCACCCGCTATGTTCATTAAGCATTGCAGCTTCCGGCCAGAGACAATTTCAATCGAAATATTACACCATTCCTGGGCAATACATCTACGATTTTGAAAAGTCGAAAAATGGGACGATTCAAGGATATCCCTTTTTTCAGTAAGTCCTTCTACTGAGAAATCTGTTAATTGCCAGGAAGATGGGGAAAAGGTGTAGCTTCCGATTGACAATACTTTTAACAACATGTAAATTAATTTTTTTTTCATGAAATAAAGCCTCATTTTTAACAAAAAAAACAACGAGAACTTATTTATACTACCAATAGTTTTTTAAATCTCTTTTGGCGTTTGTTTTACATTTATTGTTTGCAAAATGTTTTAGCTAAAGCGAGAGGATAATTTGATTCAAAATTATATCTCACGGAAGCAAATCATACACAACAGTGAGATCAGAGATGAACAAAAAAAGAAAAGGTTTGATCAATTTTTTATTCATAGCGTCTATGAGCTGGCAATTGGCTCCACCGTAATATTACATTTGACGGCTCAAACAAAAATGGTAAATTGACTCTTTATGGCCAAAATCAATTGTCAAACAATGTCCATTTATTTCTTGCATTAAAGACCTATCCTTACCTCGACTGACAAAAATAAAATTTTGCCGCTGAATTTTGCGCACGAGCCTGTCTGCTACAGACAATGGGAAATGAAAAAGACAAAAAAAGAATGTCACTGCTATTCTGTTACTCATACATTTGTTGCCCAAGATTGAAAAAACGACATTTTTTTATGCTAGGTAAAGACTGAGAATTTTTTGTCGCTGACAAAAGCTCCGGTGCAAAATGGCGTCGTCGTCGGCTGTGTATGTACGTTAACACGATAACTCTCGAACCGAGTCTCAAATCCCAAAGTGGAAAAAGCAATTGTTCAGTATTATTACCGGATGTTTCCTATTGAATTTGAGCCATATTTATAATGCCCTCCCGGAATGGCGTGCATTCAAGTGCACATGAGTTAGGTCTCCAGAACATTTTACACAAAAACGAATTTCCGGTTCCGGTTAATATGTTTAGAAAAGACGCCATCACTAGGGGGTAATAACGAGACATTTTCGATTGAATTTTGAAGAATATTAGTAATAAATGTGGATTTGACATGATTTGAATGAATACGCGTGCCTATTGTGAATTCTGGCCCCTATTGTTCAAAAACTGTTCATTTTGAACATGAACAAATTTTTTTGAATAAATGTACATAGCTGCGTCAAATTTTTTGAAAACTTTTCATTTTTTGAAATTTGATGGTTATAGATGATAGATTAGATGTTATTTTCTCTGCATGACTTTTTTTTTACTATTACGATACATTAGGCTCAAAAATATAAAAAATAGATTAGAAATACATATTAAATGTAAAGAGGACAAAATAAATTGATGATTCAATTGTCATTGGTTTCTTTTACGCAAATTGTATCGGCGAGTAGATTTGGTGATTTTCGGTTCTATTGCTGTCGGTCGCATTGCACTGCGTTGTACCATATCAACATTCCAACTTGAAAAATCACCATTCAACGCTCTGTCGATTTCATGTTGTGTAAGCCTCTTGAGTCGGACTGTTACCATGGGAGTGGTATGATGGTCACTTCCTCCTCGGATGTTTTGTGAATGTTCTTGAACACAGTTCGATGTCGAATCATTTATTTGTGGGGGCTGTTTGATTGGTCGTCTACCTTTAACATTATCTGCCAACATCACACGCATTTCATTCTCAGCACGAGTGAATCGAATGTCTTTGTTGAAATATCTTTCGATAATATCTTTGGATGCTGTTATTGGTATAATTTTTCCAAATCCAATCCATTGCCTTCATCAAAATCAAACAAAGTTCAGTCAGTGTTGAAAAAATATTATTATCATATAATGAAATGATTTTTACGAACCATTGATTGAACCATCCGAAAAACTGTACCCGTGCCCGATTTTGTTTTGTCTCCAATATTATTGCTGGCCATGGTGGAAAAAATTTCATTTTGGCGTATACGCACTGACCAACTCGAAAAGCCCGCTTAACAACTGCATTCATTATAACGAAGAATAATATTGCAAACACAAATTTAAATTGCTTCAAAGCGACAAAAATTTCGACCCGTTCAATTTGATGTGAACTCTCCATGATGATATATGAACTCACAATGATGCTTACTTAGACGACAAAGGTTTGACTGATTCAGTGTAAATGGTTAATATTTCGATTGATTATATTTTACTTTCTATTATTTCACATAATATTTTTTTTTGTTTTAGTTTCGTAATGTTTTATTACTTTTTCTTCTCGACGACGATGACGATCAACATAGACGCTATCGTCCTCGTGTATATCAACCGCGTATTAATTTTAATTTGCCGTCTACATCATTTCGTGAAGCATTCCGAGTTGATCCAATGGTTGTTGACCGGATAGAAAGGTCCATTAGCTTTGAATTGCAGCGAGCTACACGACGCAGTCACGCTTTGAGTCCAAGAGAAGAAATTTTAACAGCGTTACATTTCTTAGGAAACGGCGCACAGTACCATATAAATGGCCATGTTCATGGTTTTGATAAGGGTACTGTATGTAGATGCGTACACCGTGTATGTTCTTTAATAACAAACCGGTTGATGCCCTTATACATTCGATGGCCGTTAAATTCAAGACATATTGATCAATTATTTGAACGGAAGGCTGGTTTTCCCAATGTTAAGGGACTTATAGACGGTACGATAGTCCGAATCGATGCTCCATCTGAAGATGAACCGGCATATGTTAGCCGTGATAATCGGCATGCAATTTGTTCGGTAGCCAGCTATATAATAATAAATAATAATAATACACAGAGAGTATGGTTGAGATGTTTCTTTATTAATATCTAAAAGTGAACTGAACATCGAATGTCCGGCTGTAAAGTTGGTGGCTTGCTCGCTATGGGTGTCGTGTGTATCGGTGTGTGTGTGTGTGTGTGTATAGCGTGTGTCTATGTGTAGTAGCATTCATAACACTCCCCCCGTTAAAAAAAACGTTTTTTTTAACGTAAGATTGGATGCATAGCCTTGATTATAAATGCCCTTTACACATGTATGCATAGTTAAATGTGAAACGCATGAAACGCCTTGCAATTGAAGAATTGAACTGCATGAGTGTCAATTGTCTATTTTATATTGCAGGATTAATTGAACCGCATGAACGCCTTACACACAATCTGAAAGAAATTAGTTTGCTTACGATACTCCCCTGGTTAAAGTGTACCTTTAACTCCAATAAGAGAGTTCAATATCGCTTGGAAGAACGCATAATTTCCTTATCGACCTTTCTAGCTCGCCTGTCTGCGTTTTAAGCATTGCTGATCTCACTTTTCCATCAGCCCCTTTATATGTGCGAGTGATTCTACCCATGGCCCAATAGGTTGGTGGAATGTTGTCGCTTTTAATCAAGACTAACTCTCCAACCTTTAAGTTTTCTTGTGCTTCGCGCCATTTAGGAGTTTGAGTCAGCGTATGCAAATAGTCATTTGACCATTGTCTCCAGAACGCCTGAATTTGAAACTGTAATTGGATGAATAGACGCTTAATATTATATGGTGGTGCATCTGATTTTTCATGCATCGGTAACTTCAAAGATCTGCCTATTAGAAAATGAGCTGGTGTCAGTGCTTCCACATCTTCTGGGTCATCCGAAAGCGTGCATAAAGGTCTTGAATTCAGACACGCTTCTACGCTGGCCAACAGGGTTGTAATGCCTTGAATCGAGTATTTTTGAACTCCCATTATACGCTTTAAATGGTGCTTCATGGACTTGACTGCCGCCTCCCAAATTCCGCCTTCATGAGGCGCTGAAGGTGTAATGAAATGCCATTCAGTGCCGCTTATGTGCACTAAATGTTGAATTGCTTCTGCCTTCCAAATTTCAAATGCCTTTTGCAATTCATTGTTTGTGCCTACAAAGTTTGTGCCGTTGTCGCTAAACACTTTTTCCGGGTTGCCTCTTCTGCTTACGAACCTTTGGTATGCAGCCAAAAAATCGTCCGTGGACATGCCTTCCGTTGGTTCCAAGTGAACCGCTCTTGTCACTAAACAGACGAATACCGCCACCCAGCCTTTAATATCTGGTAAATTCCTGGCACGAGTATACATATTTAGCTTGTCCGTCACTCGCATGTTGTATGGGCCCGCCATATCGACGCCAACATTTTGAAATGGCGGTGCCGGCTTCAATCGAACGGCTGGCAACTCAGCCATTATTTGATCGGCTGTGCCTTGAGCCTGTGTTACGCATTCTTTGCATGTGCTGATAAAACGCTTTACTTCAGCTCTCAATTTAGGAATCCAGAATTTTTTTCGGATAAATTGCATCATTATCTGCGCGCCTCCGTGCATTGTCATTTTGTGCGCACATCTGAGCAGCAAATATGACAGTCTGGATTTAGATGGCACGATGTATTGATGTCTTTTATCATATGCAATATTCGCCTTATCTATTCTTCCTCCTACTCTAAGTATCTCATCTTTATTTAGCACAGGCCGTAGAGAGGCAATGCTACTTTTGGGAGGTAATTTATCGCCTATTTTCAAGCATTCGATTTCTTTGTTATATGCCTTTTTTTGCTCATATTTGATCCAGAATTCAATAGCTTTTTTTCTTTCGTCGTTTGCTATATATCTGTTTTCATCACAAGCGTGATTTTTCGATTTGAAAAATTTCAAATTCGTAAATATTCTGAACACGTATGCCGTGATGTTTAGAATTTTGTCCAAGTCTTGAAATTTGTGATATAGCAAGGTGCTGTCTTGACTGGTGAATGCATTCAACACTCTTGGAATGCCTGTTTTAACTTTGCATTCTTTACTAATTTCTTCTTGCGCCTCAGGAGAAATAATTAATTTCGGAATTGGCCATTCCGATTGGCTTTTTGTTATCCAACTCGGACCGTGTAACCAAAGCTTGCTTTTCAAAAAATCGTTTATGCTCATGCCTCTGCTGACCAAATCTGCAGGGTTATCACCAGAGCTGATATGCTTCCATGTGCAACGCCTTGTGATTTTTTGGATTTTTTCTACACGGTTAGCCACAAATGCTTTTAGGTCCTGTGGAGGCTTTTTTAGCCAGCTTAGGACAATCATCGAATCTGACCATAATGTTACGTCTTGGTCTTTGAATTCACACGCTTCCATGACCGCTTCTAACTGCTCGCTTACCATGAGCGCAGCTAACAATTCCAATCTTGGAATAGTCATGCCCTTTAAAGGTGCAACGCGTGATTTTGCGGATAGCAATGTACAACAAATTTCTCCATTCTTTTTTATGACTCTAGCATATATTGTAGTGCCATACGCTTTTTCGCATGCATCACAGTACGCATGGATTTGTACGACGCATCCTTTTGTCGTGTTAATCCAACGCTTCATTTTAAATTCACTGAGTGCTGGTAGGTTCATGTATATGTCTAGCCATTTTTGTCTTATGTCAACTGGAACTTCATCATCCCAGTTTTGGTCTCCTAAACGCCATATATCTTGCATAATCATTTTTGTTCTGATTATAACTGGTGCGATGAAGCCATTTGGATCGTAAAGCCTTGTCATTTCACTCAAAATTCCTCTTTTTGTGGTGGCCACTTTTGTACTTATGTTCTTCACATAAATTGTTAATTCATCTGTGGCCTTGATCCACCGTAAGCCTAGGATTTTTGTCTCATCATTTTCGCCTATGATGGTTGCCTCAGATACGCTTCCATTCATGTACTCCTCAACTTCGCTTGAGTTTGATGACCAATTTTTTAATATAAATCCGCCTTGATTGAGTACAAATTCAACCTCTTTACATAATATTTTCGCTTCTTTTATGGTGTCACATCCGAAAGTGCCATCATCTACGTAAAAACATTTTTCGATAGCTTCGGCTGCTTCTGGGTATTGTTTTTGGTAGTCTCTTGCACATTGAATTAACGCGCGCACCGCGTTGTGTGCAGATGATGATACACCAAATGTTACCACCGTAAGTACATATTCTATGAGTGGGTCATTGCTTGATGCTCGCCAAAAAATTCTATGAAGATTCCATTGCTTAGGATTCAAACCCACTCTGTTGTACATCTTGCTGACGTCAGTTGCGACGCCTATTAAATGCCTTCTGAAACGCATGATTTGCAATTGCAGTTCGAATTGCAATTTACCGCCTATCATTTGAATAGAATTCAATGATTCGCCTGAGGTAGTTTTCGCCGATCCATTTTTTACCACCCGGAATTTCTTTTCCACTGCATGATGTGGTAAATAGTAATGACTTTCTGAATACGGAGCTTCACTAGCTGGCTTCATATGACCTGCCTTTATGAGCTCATTCATGGCACTTACGTAATTGCGTTTTAGCTCTAGGTTTCTCTCAAATCTACGCTCTAGTTGCATAAATTGTCTTAACGCATTATTTCGAGACTCACCTAGAATTTTACCTGTCTTGATCGGCATTGTGACCACATATCTTCCATTCGCATCCCTGTAATGCGTTTTCATAAAAAAATCTTCAACCAATTTTTGTTCTTCACTTAATGTTGATTCATTATCGCATTTATTTATGTCTTCAATTTCCCAGAATTTATTTAACGCCTTTTCAATTTTGTCATTCGCATTTTCATTACATTGTACAACGCTTAAAGTGGTAAAATCATTCGCATATTGACTTTTAATTAAGAATTTGCCTAAAATTATATGACCAAAGGTCGTTTCTTGCATAATTGCTCCATCCTTGTGTTTATACATATCTAAATCAATGATGTTTGAATAAATGTCTGCACTAAGCAATGCATTAATTGGAGCGGGTGTGTCAAATTCCTCATCTGCTAAACGTAAATGCATAATTTCTTTTTTTGACACTTCCACTTGAGAATGTGGATACGTTCCATCTAGGCTTTTTAACATAAAAAATTCTGTTGAAATTGAGACATCGCTTGTAAACCATGGACGAATGATTGCCTTGACTTTTTGCTTAATAATTTCGGGTCCGCTTACGCCCAAAATTGTTCTTTGACACTTCACAGTGGTGAGTGCATTTTCTTCTACGAACTGCTTTGTGATGCAGTTCAGCATCGCGCCTGTGTCGACGATTGCTCTACAAATAACAGAGGAGTTAATTTTTGTTTGAATTCGCATGTTTATGGTTGCCAGTAGCACCGTGTATTCAAACTTACCTGCGCCTTTTGTATTTATTTGTTTAATTGCATTGCTTGTCTTTGCAATTAGAGACCAATCGCCTACTCTATTAACGCTTGATTTGAGTTGGTGCGATGTCGACTGACTGTTTTTGTGGTCATCATCAAGACGCCTTTTTTTTGTATCATCAAAATTCTGATAGCCTTGGCCTCTACGTTTCCTACTACGTGGTTGATTTCCACGCGTTAACAATGCTGTTTTAAATTTTAATTCTGTATTTGGACAAAGCATACTGTTATGGTATCGAACGGCCGGTTTGCATGCTGGACATTCTTCATTGCTTTGCTTCCTTTTGCATGGATTACTGTGTTTTTTTCTTAGACAGCGGTCGCATAAATCATTTTGCTGGACGTGATTTTTTCGACCAGCTAGGTTCATAGCCTGAAATACTTCACATCTATACAATGCGTGAGTGTTAACGCATAATTTGCATTGTAAAAACTCAGGAGTGCCTTTTCCAGTTGAGTTGAAACGTTTTTCTTGATTCTTCTGACGCTTGAACGCATTTAGTTTAGTGTGATCGTTCGAGTTTGAATTTCGCTTTTCAGCGTGAACACGAATGGTTACTTCGCCTTCTAGAAACTCTTCTAGCTGCGCCCAAGTTGGAATGTATTTTCCAGTTTTGCCTGTATTGACGCCTACGCTCGCATTTGGATTATCGCTCACCTCTGCCTCTTGAGCGTTTGCCTTAGCTAGAGTCGGCCTATGTTTTTCCCAAGCTCTGTATGTGTCTGTATCCATTCGATCGATTACTGCAAATACCACATAAGGGTGACTTTCATTCATGGTGATGTACCTTTTCAGGCCGTGAATGTGCTTTTGCACGGTGTCTATGACGTCGCGAATGGATTGGCTTGAAGAATGCTTAATATGTGGGAGTTTACTTAATTTTTGCATGAACGCATGAACTTGCATGTAATCGTCTTCATAGATGCCTTGCAAGCGCTTCCAAGCTTGCTCATAGTTTTCGTCTGTGAGGTCCCATTCGCCTAGGGCCCCCTCAGCAGCGCCTATGCATGCTGTTTTAAGATTTTGGAATTTGACGATCGTTTTGACCTTTGTGTTTTCGTGTAATGTCATCCATCGGTCACGAAACGACTTCCATTTTGAATAGTCACCATCGAAAGTGCCCCAATTATTTGGTACATTGCCTGTAGCATCAGTCTGTTGCACTTCAATTCGGAATGGTTCCGCCTGAGACTGTAACGCGTGTGCCTCTTGTGGTTTATCTAACGCACTTAAACGATCTGCCAATTTTGCCTTCAGAGCCAAAATCATATCGTCCATTTGTTCATCTTCATTCACAAAATCGTCTGATTCGTCGAAGTCTCCACATGCTCTTTCCATGTGTATCTTTTCCAAGTGCTCACTAGCGTTTTCTAACTTTTTTGCACGCATTTCTAAATCGCCTTTTGACCATGCATCAAATATCTGGTCAGTGTTTGCCTGTTCATTTATACGATTGACGCATTTTATATAATATTCACGAGTTGTTTTTAATTTGTTGAGTACGGTTTCTGCCTCAGCCCGTTGCATCGTATTCAATCTGGTATTTCTTTTTCCTGCCGTTGGTTCTGGCCCCCCCATTGTTGTTCAACGCATAAAATAACACAATGGATGACCACACCAGAATTTCACAATGGCTGATTGAATGTCCAGATGAATTTTTAACGCCTCAAAAAAAAAATCGCTTGGTTACGCTTATTTATGAACTTATTGTGGTGCAATACACTAAATTTTGTTCTCTTTGCTCGATTTTAAGCACGAATATTATTGATTTTGTTCCACAATTTAAAATTGATTTGTATGTCACTTGTGATGGTTTTAAATTGCTGGCAAACAATTAATTGCTGATTATCTGTTTTAGCTATTTTATTTTTGTATAGTGTGCTCAAAAAAAAAGGAAAGAAAAAATGCCGAAAATTGCTTGTTTGATGTCTGCGTCAACGAATTAACTATGGCAACTTTATTCAGTTGTAGCACGTACAGAATGCTGTTCAAGAGTTTTATTCGATGTCGAGAAAAAATATCAAAATGGCGTCGATTAAAATTGACTGAAATTTCAACGTCTTTACTGCTTGAGAGATTCGAATACAATGACTGAGCTGCTTACTTGTCTTCGCATATCAAGTAAGAGATTCATGAAACGGTAACGGGATGTAATGAGAAAGAGTGGTCGAAAAGAGACGAAAGAAAAATTGTCAAAGGCTACTAAGCATTTCAAATTATGATGCCTGTTTGTCCGACTTGTAACGCTTGAATTTGTTCTCGATGTTTCTCTATTAACTTTATTGTTGCGTTTGTGCACATCCGCATGCTGTGTGCCATTACAGCTCATCATTTGTTCGATCGCCTTTTTTTTTTTTTTTTATTCGCATGTATGCCTTGAATTTTTTTTTTGATTAAGTTCGTTCTCAGTGACTAGCAGATTGTTTACCTAATTACTTACCCCTTCTTCTTTTTTTTTTTTTGAATTAACTCGTCAATTCAAATCCCCAATCTGGAATAAGAATAAAAATAATTTACGCATAGCCTATTGTATTTAATCCTCATTTCTTTACTTCGATCTTGAACAAGATGATGAATTTACTTCGCTTAAATATTTATTGTGATACACAATTTTAGCATTGAATCGCTTATGTTTGCCTATTAAAGTTTCAATGAATAAATTTAGTTGCTTAAATGACGCTTTAGAAATGAGTGATTTGTTTCTTCTTCTTTTTTTTTTTTTTTATTCGTCCCATTCGTCATCCAAGTGATGACCGCCTGTTGTCGTACGCAATTCCATATTTACCGGATGCAATTCCATATATTTCTTCGGACACAAGAAACTGTTATGGCATACTATGGATGGTTCGCATGATGGGCAATTTTTATTAGATTTTTCATCCCGACAACTGCCTTGGTGTACATCTCTCAAGCAACGCTCACATAGTACATTTTCACGCACATGGTTTTGTCTTTGTGGTAGATCCATCTTCTCAAATACTTTGCATCTGTATATTGGATGAATGTTATCGCATAATTTGCACTGTAAAAATGCTGGTGAACGCTTTTTTTCTTCACTCATTGTTTGCATCGGTTTCGCATTTGCTTTTTGGGTTGCAGCTTGTGCAAATCTCGCCTCAATTGCATCAAATGGTTTGCATGGCGGTGCGTTCGATGCACTTGCGCCTGTTTTCACTACATCAGCTAAAGATAGCGTTGTTCTTTGGCTTTGTATTGGTTCTTCGCCTGCATAAATTAGGACTTCGCCTTTCAAAAAATCGTGCACCGATTGCCAGTTCGGAACGTGTTGGTTTGCTTCACGATCTTCGCCTGAGTCTTCTTGGCTGGCCCATGATTCTGCAAGAGCGGCTCTATGCCGTTCCCAAGCGCGTTTTGTCTCTTGGTCCATTTTATCTATAATCGTGAACGCCAATAACGCATCGAATTTTTCAAATTGCTTTGATTGCTGGAATGACACTTCACATTGCTTTGCCTGTTTTAGCAAATTGTGAATTGCAACGCCTGACGCTTGATTTATTGCTGGAATGCCTGCCAACTTTCGCATCGCTGCGCTTATTTGCTTATAAACGCTTCCGTATTTAATTTCCAACAATTTCCATGCCTGGTTGAAATCGCTGGTTAAATCAGAAATGATTGTTTGAGCTTCCATCGCGCATGAACGTTTGAGCAAATCGAATTTTTCTTGCTCGTTCATCCACGAATTTTCGCTTATAGCCTTGTTGAAATCAAGTTTAAATGCATTCCAGTGCTCGATTACGCCTGTGAATTGACCGCATGAAATCACCGGTTTTTTTGGTGGTGATTTTGCACTTTTCACTGGTAATTTTTCGCCTTTTTCTGTTTCTTTGACTTCGGTTTTTGCTTTAAATTCCGACGCCTCCAACGCCTGCTTCGCATTTCGCAATTTTGCCTTGAGTTCAAAATATAGTGATTCCGTTTTTTCAACTTCGTTCGAAATTTGTTTAATTTCATCCTCACTAGCACTTTCATAGCAACTTGCATGCATGCTTTTCAGCTCGAATTTTTCGTACGCATTTGTCAACTGTTGGAGCTGTTCATCAATTTCATTTGTCGACCATTTTTCCAAAACGCCTTCGATTATACGCTTTTCAGCACGCTTAATTGCCCCAAGATGGAAGTCACGTTTTAAAATTAATTTCTCATCTTGTTTTTTTTCTGTTGCTACAGCAGCCGCCTTTTGGTCGCCTTTATTTTTGGCTTTAGACATTTCTATTATCTTTTTTTTTTTTATATACGCTTGTGGTCACTGAAATCGTAATTGGTTTGCACTGCACAGCTTATTTGTGTCGTCGAAATTGTGTTTTTATCACCAATAATTGCTTTATTTCGATTGCAACTGATTTCCCGCTTGAAGTGCGTATTGTTTATTCACCAAAAAACACTGACTTTGATGTAAAATTTTATTAAATTGTCGTCGATTTACTATTTAGTGCCGCTTAAAATGCGTATTGCTTGTTCACCGAATCAGAGAAACTGTATTTAAGATTTCATTCAGATTTGTCGCTGATTATTCACATTTCGTGTGGTCACTCGGAATGCTAACAAGAGAATGTCATTGCAACACGTGTTTTACAACATGCCGGCTGTGCAACGATTTTCTGTGCCAAACATCTTTTGATTGTGTGTTAGCGAATTTGCCTGCCGCATCGAGAACAATTTGATTTGATTTTTTTTTGATTGTACAGCTTATTTACATTCATTTGTGTATACACAAGCAGAGTCGATCGCCTGTGACTTGCTGTGTTTTCAACACGCTTCTTTCGTTTTATTCTCTTTCATTTGTGCTTCGCCTCTTTTGGTTGTGAGCGACCGATGCTACTCAATTCTCCGAATGCGCTTTATCAGAATTTGCATGTTTATTCTTTTTTCTCGTGTGCCGTTATGCCTGTGTACAGCACACTCAGTTGCACGCCTGTTTGTATGACTGTACATTAGCACTGGTATCGCCTCACAAAACCACATACAAATGAATTTATTGAAATTCAAAATTGAGTGTTTTTTTTTTTTTTTAAACACATTGAGTCACTTTTCAAACAATATTCACGCCTTCATCTCATAATTGTATCACTCCGAAATTGTGTATATTTGTTTGCCTATGCCAGCACAAAAACAATGTAAAATAAAACTGTTCGTAAATGTTTCGAAGGACCATGTTCGGTAGCCAGCTATATAATAATAAATAATAATAATACACAGAGAGTATGGTTGAGATGTTTCTTTATTAATATCTAAAAGTGAACTGAACATCGAATGTCCGGCTGTAAAGTTGGTGGCTTGCTCGCTATGGGTGTCGTGTGTATCGGTGTGTGTGTGTGTGTGTGTATAGCGTGTGTCTATGTGTAGTAGCATTCATAACACAATTAATGTTGTCGTTGTATGTGGACCAAACTTGGAATTTTTTTTTGTGTCGGCAAAATGCCCAGGAAGCTTCCATGACAGCCGCTGTTTACAAGTTTCCAATTTGTGGAATACATGGGAAATTCAACAATGGCGACCCGATGATGATCCACAATCTATCATTTTGGGTGACTCAGCATATCCCTTGCTAGGTTGGCTCATAACACCAATTATTCGAAATGTTAATGCGTTGCCACATTTACAAAATGCCATTCAAATTTATCTACGAAAACATCGAAAAACCCGATTTATGGTTGAGTGTGCCATTGGTATATGGAAAGAACAATTTCCATGCCTCAATCAATTCCGTATACGTAATCCAGCCCGAATTTCCAATGCAATTTATGCTACGGCCACATTGCATAATATGCAAAATTTTTGTCGACATGGTTCTTATGAATTTGATGCGAATTTAAATATGATCGCACAACGAGAGTACGAAGATTTTGAAAATGAAAATTGGTTCGACGATGAAGACGGAGAGGAAAATAGATTTAATTTTGCTGCTGGTGTAAATAGACAGTTGGAACTTCTAGAGTATTTCAATCGACATTAAGTTTTCGTTTTATGTTATCTTAACTATTAATTATTTGAAGTAATATTGCAAAACGCAATTTCAACGCAAACAATCAAAATAGAATTTCAAAATATTTAAACAAATTCGAAATGATAATATTTTTTTCAGCTAAATAATATTTTTATAAAACTATTTCAATTACTTAAATGATTTATGCAAACATTATTTGGAAAACTATCAACAATAAAAAAAATAAATTGATAAATTCAAAGAGATGTATAACGTTTTTTAAAATTTAAATATTAACGCAGCGTTAGATTAACGCAGTCCGTTTAAATGTCATATTTTGTTATCACACGATCGTTGACATTTAATTCACACATTCATGTTCATTCATAACATTCTATTAGATACGTGAATTTAAGTTTCAATCATATCGTAATTTGGATTAAAAAAACATATTCAAACGAGATGAATGGGGTGCCAGAACAATGGGATGGTATAAATACCGAACAACCATGTCTTGGACATTCATTGGTGAGAGAAGAATTTTAAAATATAAATTGATATGTCTGTATTTAATTTGCATTGATTTGACATAGGGAATTGTTTCGGCTCCGAATGTTCCAATTTACCAGAACTTAATTGTAAACGAGGAATATGTTACGAGTGAAAATTTGTTTGTTTTCGAGCACCCCGATTTGCTAACCGTATCCACTGATCATTCGGCTGTGAACGAGCAACGTGAAGAGATTGATAACATTTCTCAACTCGGAAATGAATTGGAACATGTAAGGTTTCTAATTTCCACAACGTAGACATTTTACTTATAACATTTCAAATTTTAGAGTGATGGTACCATGAATAACGACGAAAAATTCGATGAGGAGTATTTGGAGTGTGATAGCTCAGCAGTAATCGATGATCCCATAGAATATTCTGTCGAATACAAAACGGATTTCAAAGATGAGCATCCTTCGAATAAGGAAATATATGAAAAACTAAAAGTTGTCGACAAGAAACTGGATCGATTGATCAGTCTTCTAGATGGTGGACATTCATGTACAGAAGTGGATTCTTCAATGGATCAGCCACTGACCTTTAAACGCCTTCGAACGGAAACTGATTTGATTGCCTTTGAAAAGAGGCTAATAGATGTATCTTATAAATCAAATCTTCTCAAATCGGTTGCTGGTAGTTTCCAAAACATGCACAAATACAAAAAAAATGTCAGGCGATTTGCATACAAAGTGATTGACATGTTTGCTAAGCGCAAACTATTTTCTATGTTTTCTTGGACTGGCAAAGCACGTTATGGACAAAAAAATATGTCCTTAGAAAAACACACTGTTTTTTTTTCATTTATCCACGGTGCAATTAAAAGTAAATTGCCAAATTTCGATTCATCCGATTTAGAGGATATATTTCAAAGTTTATGCCGCAATAAAAAGACGAAGGCTGTTAAACAAAACAGCGAAAGCAGCGAAAATAGTGAATTTTAAAATAAGCTGCACGATTGAAATCTCATTTTGAATTTATTAATTGGAACTTTTTATGGCTATTGACTTTATATTATTGGCTAATTTAATTAAAAGCATATTTGAATCTCAACATATTCAATATATTGTATATTACAATGGAATGAGACTTATATGAAATTTCATTTGTTTTGAAATGATAAACAGCCGAATTTTTTTTCTGAATATTTTTTTTTCTAAAATAAAAATAATGTTGTTTATTCTCATTATTCAAAATATTATTTGCGTACTTTTTTTATAGTTTTTCTTTCAACATTAATTAGGAATGGTTCAATATTTTTGGGTTTGAATTTTGGAGAAAAAATGGTAAATTATTATCCTTACACAACATTACTAAGTATTCAAAAAGAAAAAAAAACTTAAATTAATTGGTTCATAGTCCAAGTGTTATCCCGGGTGGTATTTAAGTCGGCATAGCATCAAAATAAGTCATGATGACAATTATTATTCTATGAAATTAATAAGTCACCGATAAATCATGATGTGGTACTTAAAATGTTTTATCAAGTTTGTGTTTTATCGATTGGATAATCTTTTTTTTTTCTTTAACAATCATTGAATTTGTGAAAGGTATTTTAAGTAATTGTCTTTAAAACCAATTTGTGTCTCGATTTGTCTAAAAATTTCCAACCAAAATGAGTGATCGCAAAAAAAATCAGTCCGATTCAGATGAGAATGAAGATGAAGAATCACAAGTGCGATATAATGCAAATGAAAAGGTAAATCCGCCACTAGTTATTATTGTGTATTCTAGGTTTGATTTTAATTTATAAATTATTTAGATGCAAATCGTTCACGAGTGTATGAAGCATGCTGACAAACTCTACGAAAAGTTCACAGTCGGAATTGATCGCAAAACTCAATCTACTGCATGGAATGCTGTTTTGGATAATCTCAATGAAAACGGGATCAAAGTTGACAGCATAGCGAAGTTGAAACAAAATGTTTCAAATTGGATTCGTCGATCAACGGTATTTGAATTAGTCCTTACAAATTTAATAGGTCGTAATTAATTGTACCACCCTTCACAGAAAGCGAGTGACCAAATTAAACAAACTGGCTCAGGCAAACAACAAAAACTATCGGAATTGCAGAACCTCTGTCTCTCTTTTGTTCGTGCCGCCAAAGGTAATATTTTGGTGACTTTTATACAGATTTTTTTCTTATGCTGGTCACAATTTTACTTAGGTGGTGCTATGGTTGACTATATCACTACAGTTGAGCCTTCTGGAAGTAGCTCTGTCAAAAAGACTAAAGAGAAAGAAGCCACTATTCCCAGCCAAGTACGAGATTTAACCGTCAACGAAAATGAAAAGGAAAGAGTGGCTAAACGACACAAGCCCGACGATCTTTTGGCATCATCGTCCGAATTGTCATTTCAAAACTCGGAAGATATAATCGATGGGAAAAAACCTCGAACTAAAGGTTCAGATAAAAACAGTAGCCCAGACGGTTGGAAAGAGACATACTTCCAAAAGATTGCCAACACCGAAGAAATTATGTGTCAAACAAATACAGTCACTTCAAATTTGAAGTCGTACTATATGTTGCTGCAAAGCATAAAACTGGAAAGAGAACTCGGTTTGTTACTTGAGAATCGTTTTAAATCCAATAATATGAATCCATATTAATTTAATACCGTTTTTACAGCAGATCTTTCCGCAGATGAAATTCGATGTATACGCTCGAGCATTGACGATAAATTGAATCAATACCCCAGCAGTCGAACAGAATATGTTTTTGAAGACCCAATTTTAATTGAGCTGGCCAATGAGAACAACGTCTCGAATCGAATTGAAAATGATAACAATTAAAAAAAACAGAAATTCGCATTAAGATCAACGTATATGTATATATCATATCAATAAAAATAACGATCATCTGCAGTGAACAGATTTCCATGATTTTGAACCGTTTTGAACATTTTTTGAAAATTTGAATATTTATTCAAAAAATCCGTTCATATTCACTATGAACAGTTTTTGAACAATAGGGGCCTGGTGAATTCTGGTGAATTCTGGTGAATTTTTTGGTATCATAATGTCGAAATTCACACATACAAACGCAAGTACCGCAGATCAGTAGCAATACACATACATCGCTACTTACTGCTGTTACTACTAGTGGTGCTCTTCACACCTGTGTGTGCAGGCAGTCACGAAATCACTACAATTCGTCAGATTCACAAATATTCAAAGATATGCACTGAATTCACTGAATTCACTGAATTCACCATCGATAATTATGATGATTTTTTGTGAATATGAGTGAATGGGAAGGTTTTTTTTGGATTTTTAATAGATTCAGTGAATATTTGTGCATATTATGAATAAAATGAATGTTATTACCCCCTAGTTTTTGACTCTTTGGCAAATATGAAAATTCATACAGTTTGCGTCGTTTGGAAGATATTCAAGCCCTCTTGCTGTTAACATATTCGAATAATAGCACAAAATGTATCTTTATGCTGAAAAATCCTGGAATATCATATCAATGCGGAAAAGTCAGGATTACGAATGTAATTCAATTTATTTCATACTATATTTATAAGTATAATGGTTTTTATGAACGCTTTTAGTCTATTTTTAAATCTTAACTGAAATCACTCTCTGTGCGTGAGTGGAAACTTGCATTTGAATCTAATCTTCTTCTGATTCGGAAGATTCGTCCTGCCAATAATTAAAAATATGATCAAAATTTGATGATGGAGGAAGCTTGTTTATAACCATTTCCATCATATTTTGGTCGATATGTAATGTAAACCATATAATTAGCATAACGTAACTGCAGCATCCCACAGTCCTACATCCATGCCGACACGAACAACAATATCCTTTAATCGAATATTTTTCATCAAAGCCCAAAAGAACATAGGCTTTGTGATATTTATTCGATTCAAATCTTGAACGTAAATCAATAGATAGCAGCAAGGATTCCGATCCATCTAGCAGTTCATTGCAATATCGATTACACAAATTTACATCATCGCAAACATTTAAAATGAAGGTATTATTGTTTGCTTTTAGATGAGGCCGACAATAGCTTTGCGCCATTCTGATTTGATACGTTCCTAAGCTTATATCTTCCAAATCTTTGAATGCGATTTTCGGAAATAGAGTTAAATTGATTACGCATTTGAAAGATGTATTTGGTATTCGATGTACTATACAGGATAGCATATTTGGCGCGTTTGTTTTTGCTAACATCATTTTCCCAATATAATCCCAGTCGTGTCTATCAGCTTCCACTTTACTGCAAAAGGCATCAACCAGAGCTGCACAGATTTGAAAATCCATTTTCAATTTAGGTATTGACTGATATATTTTTGTGCTGCCGAAATATTTCCACTTGTTTTTTATGTGACTGTTCCTCACCTCTACCACAAAACGCGTTTTTGTAGCGAAACGAGAAGTATTTGCATCAGCTCTGGTCAGTTTGTTCTTATTGGTTCCTTTATCTGTACCTTTGGTTGTCTTGACTTCCAGTCCATAATCTCTTACGGTCAATTTATGTTCCGAGGGGTAAACGAAAATCCGAGGGGTAATAAGCAAAAAATCTGAGGGGTAATAACCCGAGGGGTAATAATTTCTTATTACCCCTTGGATCGTTTTGGCGTCAAAATGTTATTGAATATCATGTTTATTAATAATAAAAAAAAGACAGACTTAGAATAATAGCTTGAGCATAATTTTGATTCATAAAAATTGGCTAAACAATATTTTGTATGTATATATATTTGGACTAAAAATCACTGAATTGTTTTCGATTTTATTGACAAACTTTACACTTTATTACACTTTATTTTCATTTATTAAACGAAATCATTCAAAATTTATATCAAAAATCACTGTCACATTTAATCGAGCATCTCACATGATGAGCACAAAATAAACATTGTATTTGTTTGTATGCAGCACAATCATAGTTGTATATGTGTTTAACAGCACAGTATCTGATATAAATTATATTTAACTATTTCATAGTAGCGTTTCATTGGAAAAAGAAGTGAAGACGTAAGAAATTATGATTGTGCTGCATCTACAAATCTCTATGCATCGCACCAACAGGCATAGAACGTAATTGTATGTTGATTTATGCTTCTTGATTACTTATGAATTCTGATCAATTTTTTGTTTGATTCAAGAGTTTTTTCCAGAAACATGTTTTAAAATTTTTTTAAAAAAGGAACTCCTTTGAAAAATCTTAAATCATTTTTTTCTTGAATTTGAGAAGATGAGCCAAAAAAATTGAACTAAAATCATATGGAATTTAATTATTTAATGAGCAAAGAACTCAAATTAACCTCGACATTTTGAAACCAAAATTTTGTTTTTTTAGCAAAAACCGCAATATTTTTATGAAATTTTATTTTTTTTAATTCCAAATATCATTGCTGAATGTATGTGGTTATTTTGGGGGTTTGAAAGAAAAATAAATTTCTTATTACCCCTCGGCTTATTATCCCATGGTACTGGGCAGGGGTAATAACCTGAGGGGTAATAAGCAATCTGAGGGGTAATAAGCATAATCTGAGGGGTAATAATCTGAGGGGTAATAAAAAATTACCCCCCGGGGGGTAATAAAAAATAAATATCATCAGATTTTCGAAATTTATAAACAGAAAAATGCACGCGGTCTACACACAACACGAATCTATACCCACTTTTTCAATATCTATGGTTTTACCCTATGTTTTTTAATGAAGAATTTTTATTTTTGGGAACATAAATTGATTTATTACCCCTCGGGGTTAAATTATTACCCCGAGGGGTAAATTTAACCCCTCGGAACATAAATTGACCGTTAGCGTATCTAAGGCAGTCTTGAACCACCCACATCTCCGGGGCGCAATTTCTCGAAAATGGTTCCTCGTTCGTTCATTATATTCTGAATGATAGTTGCATCGTTATCCCTCGCTGGAAATGGCCCATATGCAGCAGCAATAAGTCCATTTGTCGTTACAAACATCATAAATTTTACCAAATTTCTTTTGTGTTGCATGCTGTAAGACTGTTTTTGGAACTCAAAATTCGAACTTTTGATGGTGAATACGTATGTTCCATCTATTGTCAATACTGCTGTCTCGTTGTTAACTCCATAGATTTTTCTGCTTAATGGTGTTGTATTTCTTAACAGTTCTTCTCTGCTATGTTCATATAAATGCATTGGAACCACAGCCTTGTGCACTAGAATACGCATCTTGAGAACAGAACGGTTAATCACAGCTTCGGACATATTGAACAGGGCCGCCGCAATTTGCAAATGTGTGAAATTGGTCTTTAATTTCATCAAGTATATATAAAGTGATATCCTTAAAGATATATATATAGGCTCAAAATCAGTCTAAATAACAATGCTAAACTGTTTATCAATTGTGTCTATATAAACTGTCGGACTACATTCGATCAATTTAACACTTATCTAGAACACCTTCATGATGTGATTAATCGAAGAGAACCGAACTCCAAATTCATTATATTGGGCGATTTTAATTTATCTAACATTGAATGGCTACGGGTAAACGACCGATGCAACGCTCTTACTTACGAGGGTCGCATGGCCACAGAATTAATAAATATACTAACACTTTCTAATTTAATTCAAGTAAACCACACAAAAAACACATTCAATCGAATACTTGATCTGATATTAACAAATTCCATCAATATCGAATCTAATCATACACGAAGATCCATTCCACCCAGCAATTGCATTTAGATTTAGTGCAAACGACATTAAATTCATGAAATCCAAAAACCACAAAAAATATAATTTCTTCAAAGCTGATTACACAGCATTAAATCAGGAACTTTCAAAAATTAATTGGCCCAACGTATTCCGGGACACTAACATCAATGATGCAGTCGATAAATTCTACTCGTTAATCAATTCACTAATAGCAAAACACACACCAAAAGTCAGAAGTACACACGATAAATTTCCAGCCTGGTTCACTAAAGAATTGGTCCAAATCCTTAGGGAAAAAGAACGCTATTTTAGATTAATGAAAACAAATAATAATCCAACACTAATCACACTTTATAAAAATAAAAGAAAAGAGTTCAAACACAAAAAAAAAATGCCTCTACGAATATGAGTCGAACATCGAATCCTTGGTCAAACATAACACTAGAAGCTTTTTCACGTAAACCAAATCACTCCAAACATCTAATTGCTTACCATTAATCATGCAATACAAAGACCAAACATCGGAAACTGCAAAAAAATCAGCTGATTTGTTTGCACAATACTTTTCAAGCGTCTACACTACCACACCTAATCAAACGAATTTTCGATGTAATAACAACTGCAATGAGTACTTCCAAATATCAGAAACAGAAATCTCCACAATTATAAAATCACTCGATCCAAATAAAATCAATAGCCCTGATGGCATACCACTGATATTTTATAAAAACACACTCCCTAATATTACCAAACCACTTATGTTACTCTTTGAATTATCCTGCAAACAAATGTGTTACCCAAATACCTGGAAAATTAGCCATGTCACTCCGATCCATAAAAATGGTGATACAGCTAACGTAATGAACTACCGTCCTATTAGCGTTCTTTCAGCGATAGCCAAAATATTTGATAGAATTTTACATAAACACATACTAACCAAAACTGCCCATCTTATCTCACAACATCAACATGGCTTCACTGCTGGCAAATCAACAGTAACAAATCTATTAGAATATGTTAACTACGTAGCTACAAATATGATGAATGGGGGTAGAGTTGATGTTATATTTATGGACCTGGCAAAAGCGTTTGATACGATTGACCATGACATACTGTTGAATAAACTCAGTAGATTTCCACTAGATCCGTGTTTAATCAAACTTCTAGAAACATACCTAACTAACAGACAACAATTTGTGTGCATAAATGGTGAAAAATCCAATCGTATAATCCCCAAATCATCAGTACCTCAAGGATCGGTTCTCTCCCCATTATTGTTCGCACTTTTTATCAATGATCTCCCACCCTTGATAACGGCCAATATTTTACTGTTTGCTGATGATCTCAAAATTTTTCTTAAAATCAACACACACGACGAGGCGAGATTACTTCAGAAAGACATTGATACTATTTTTACTTGGTGCAGCTCTAATCAATTACAACTCAATATAACCAAGTGTAACACAATGACATTTACACGCAAACCTCTAACGCACTTACAATACTTCAATTATAATATCAATGGTACAGCGCTTATAAAAGTAAACTCTTTAACTCCTAAAAGAGGAAAGACCTCGGCATCATATTTGACTCTAAATTAACCTTTGAACATCATTACAAAAATATAGTTGGACGAGCGTATAAATTACTGGGATTCATATCAAGATCGCTCCATAAATTCAAACACCTAAAAACATACATGATCCTATACAACACATATGTCCGTAGCATCATCGATTATTGTCCCACGATCTGGAGCCCATTCTATGAAATTCATATAAACAACATTGAAAAAATTCAGCGTAGATTTACAAGAACGATTTATAGGAAATTTCATTACCCCACTGAACCATATGAAACTCGCCTGATAAGATTGCAAATGATATCCCTCGAAAACCGTAGACTTTTAACCGATGAACTCACACTCTATAAAATTTACAAGCACACATGGAATACCTCACTCAACCAATTCATAAGATTAAACAATCCCATTAGATTCACAAGAAGCACAAATAAATTCTATCTCCCCGCTGTCAACAATAATGTCGAATATTTTGCACCAATGTTGAGGCTGCAAAGACAACATAATGAAACTTTTGGTAATCTGGACATTGACGAACAATGCTTCAACACATTCAAAAGATATGCCCAACATGAAATAGACAGTATTCAGTTAAATCGCCAATCAATCTATTAATCAATCTATCACTAAACTATGATAATTATTGAGAAATCTAAATAAAGCCTAAAAACAAATATGTACATTGTACATAACACTGACTTGCTAATTTAATATCAACTTCCATTCATATCCCATAAAGTCAAAAATTTTAAATATTGATATTAAATTCGTGAGTCGGGTTATCGCTGATTGTCAATTACTCTCACACTCATTCATGACTCATTAAAATTAAATTTGAAACCACTCAAAAAAACAATAGTTAAGCAACCACCTTTCAAACCAAATTACATTTTATTATTGGCCCTTTGGGCTGTCAAATGTAAATTATAAGGAACATTGAAAATAAAATAAAATAAATAAAATAAAATAAAATAAGACTCAAAAGTCTTGAAATTGGGGAACATTAAAGGTGTAACTGCACCGAGAACTTGCTGGAATTGGGTGCTATCAAGACCAATAAAGACATTCATGGTGTTGATATTGTGTGGACCGATCGCTGATAGAGATGAAACAAAATGTTTGATCAGATTTAGCACATTGCACAGCACTAAAGTTGAATTATGTTCACAAAACTTGAAAAACTAAGTCGAACCTGGATTGGTTGAGGCCGAATCATTCAATAATTTGACCAAATCTTCAATTTGCCTCGCAGAGAATTTGCTTCTTTGACCATTGTTTGTATCAATAGTATTCCATGGAATTTCAGATAGATGTGTAGCACATGCTCTTGCCCCATCGGGGATGTATATTTTCGAAATATATTCATAATATTCTTTCGAAGTAGACGTGGAACATCATGAATCCTGTGTGTTCTGTTCTCACATTCTGGAAAAGTACAACGTCGCCGATTTGAAGATGTTTTCCATATACTAAGATAAATTGCTTGTGCTAAGGAAAAATAGTAACTATTATAATATTATATTTGTCTTCCCACTTTTAACAAATGAATTCGAGATCACAACGTATTTTAATTTGTCATTAAGATAAACGCAATAATTAGCTAACTTACAGTTATTCATCTTGAGAACATTACTAAATATGTGAGATTCTATAAGTTGTAATTTCATAACACCGCTTGCACACACCAACGTATGAGAACAAGTGGTGCAAACAAAATGAGTACGTTCAACACGAGTGCTTTAGTACGGATTATTTTAAAAATTCAGTACGGACTATTTTAAAAATTCTGTGATACTATTACTTATAGATGTGTTGTTGATAAACAAAAACTGATTTGGTTTTCATTATTTATTAAAAAGATTGGTTTGTCAAATGTCTATAGCTGTTTTTATAACTGAATATGAAAATAGAATAATACATTTTGAAAATAGAAATTGAACGTACCCACGTTAGGTTGCGATTGACATTATTTGAATTTCACAATCGCAACATTCGAATAAGAGCAACAAGTTGTTAGCAGATCCATTCTCATCTGAATTTATTTTACATATCACTGCCAATAATATTTTTAACAACCATCATAAAATCCAAAACAACACTATGTCTGACGATATTTTGGCAATCGAAAGCAAATTCTTCGAAATTATCGAAAGAATGGGAAAAAGCAAGAATGCAAGTGACAAGAGAAGGAGACACTGAAAAAAATAATTGGTATATTGAACGAAAACGCTCGTCCATACAGCGAAAATATTCGTTATTTTGAACCACGAATGTCTTTCGTAAATTATACAATGTTGATTCGTACATATCACGATGGACACGTAAAATGATCAAATTGATAAAATACGAAATTTTCGTGAAATGTACGACTGTTTCGTAAATAAAACGAGTCCGTGCATTAAATATTTACGAATCAATCGTACATTCTACGAAATGTTCGTACTTCATTATTTTGATAAAATACGATATTTTCGTAGGACGTACGAATGATTCGTAAATACTACGAATGTATGCATGTTGTTTACGAGGAAGACGCATGTCTAGAGAACGATTCAAGCATGCATTTCAAATCGATTTTATTTATTTCTGTCAAAAGAGTTTGGCACACAAAATAAACTATATCATGAAAAATCGAAGACTTCGATCTCTTTTATTCCTAACGACTTTTATTAATCGAGTTGTCAAACTTTAAAAATGTCGATTGTTAAATATTCAATATGAAAATATGTGACTTTGAGAAATTGATTTGCTGATTTTCTCACGATGAAAACTAAAAACAAATGAAAATTTATGATGAAATCGGATATGCTACCCCCCTCAATTTTCACGCGCCTCCGAAATAATTCATAATTTAGAAAATTTAGAAAAAAGTTGATATTTTCAAATGATTATTTCAACATTAATTTGAATCTTTTTCGCTGTAAAAATAGCTTGTAAATTAATATTATTGCAAGTTCCTTGATTACCTTTGGAAAAATCAATGTTTTGCCATAAATTAATAAATTCACAAAATTAACGATTATTTTTCAAACTAAAATAGGTTTCAATACAAATAACAAATATGGCGTCGTTCAAGATGAGCAATTTTGTGCGCTACGAAATCCATTTGTAAATAGTACGAAGGTACGCGTAAGATTTTAAAACATGCGCGTGCATCTAAAATTTGTTTTGTACATTTCACGAATGATTCGTAGTTTTTGGAATATAAAATGCGCGTCCATCTCTTCACATACAACTAGGTAAAATGTACGATATCATTCGTACAATGCACTAAATTCATGTTGAAATTACATGATATTTTGCGTTACGAATGTCTTTGTATATTCCACGAAAAATTCGTAGTGACGAATATTTTATGCAAAAATTACATACGAATGATTCTTTCAATTTACAAATATTCGTACAATGTACGAATAAATCGCATGAGAGTGCGCATGCGCAAAATTCAATTTCTTTATGTTTATTCGTACTATCTACAACATGTGTTCGTAGATGGTACGCATTCCGCTTTGTGATATTTTTCATTCGTACAATGTACGAATAATTCGTTTAAGAGTTTGCACTGCGTCTGGTTTCAATTTGTTTATACGAATGCAAAACATGACAAGGCAGCATGCGTAATATGTACAAAGCATTTTGTAAATAATACTAATGAATTGAAATCATGCGCATATGCAAACAAATAGCTAGTACATTGTACGAATCATTCGTATTTTTTCAAGTATAAAATGCACCTCCGCTGTTACACATCATATTCGTGAAATGTACAACTCCTTTCGTACAATTCACTAAATTCAGTACATAAACGAGCGATTTCAAGCGTTACGAATGTGTCTTCGTGTATTTCACGAAAAATTCGTAATGAAGAATATTTTGTGCAAAACCCATGGACGAATGTTTCGTTCAATTAACAAATATTCGTACAATGTACGAAAAAAAGATCTACGAAAAATTTCATCGACAATTTACGAATATTTATTTTCAGTGGAGATTGTGGCCATCAAGTTTGAATCAAAAAATGCCGTCAGCAAATATTTACAAGAAGAGACCGAGGTATATGTTTTTAAACCTTTTTCAAAACTCCTGAAAGCTTCATTATTTACATATTTACACATTGTAGTGCAACGCAGCAAAAATATATAAAGTGCATGCGTTGACACAAAGTCGCAAGGTGTAAATTAGACATAAGAGAATTTAATAAAGCATTATATTTAGTTCACTCAACAAAAGCGGTCGACTTTTATTCATTATACATGGCGAGCCTGCTAAACATAAATTCAGTAACTTAATATGTTCATTTTAAAATACTTGTGTTAACGTGTTCGTCCACTTTTTTTTTTTAAAATAAAAATTCATAAAGTAAAAATAACACAATGTGGTCGTGGGTTATGAAAGCTATAAACGCAGTTTTGTTAGCGATATCTTCGTACGGTATTGGAAAAAGTTCTAGTCAAAACGATGAAATAACGAAATATATCCCATTAGCAGAAAAAATAAGTGAGGAGAACACAAGTGAAAGATCAACTCTAAATTATTTGTTAATACTAGTTGGAATTACAGTAGTACTACTAGCATCGTATCTAATCGCAAAAATCCACGCTCACCTACAAAGAGGTAGAAATGTGAATAATGTAGTGTAAAAAGAGAAGAAAAAAAAAATCGAACAAAGACATTAAAGTGACATTAAAGTGGAATGCATAAGGCATGCGCATTGAAAACAAATAGGCATAAATGTGAAGTAAAATCAATTCATGGTTAAATAAATTTTCGAACTGACTGAAAGAAAAACATTTTTTTTTTACAACATCATACAAAATCAAATGAATTTCAAGTGATAGAAAAAAAATACACGCGCGCAACAAAAAAAAAAAAAACAATCTTACGAAAGCCACTCAGTGCAAAGACACACGCAATGCAATTCAAAAAAAAAAGTCATGCGCAGTGAAATAAAATAAAATCAGCAATCAACATGAGTTCAACTGACCAGATATGCATAACGTACAGTGTCGAATGCTTCGAAGGTAGAATGAAAAAAGCAGTGATTGTAACAAAAAACGACGAAATAATTGCGATGAGTGTGCGATTTACGACAGTGGGAATACAAAGAAATGCGCCGAATCAAAATGTGAGGTACCAAAATCGCCGACGCAGCAGAAATAACAACAGAAATATTAACGTGACCGAGGAAAGCCAAATCGACGGAAATATCAACGTGACTGAAGAAGGCCAAATCAGCTAAAATACCGATATACTTGAAGAAGAGCTAAGTCAATTGAAATAGCAACTAACATTTGTAATGAGAAACCGTATTTTTTTTTATTTTAAATGAAAATTTTCGTAATAACGGATTATAATAGTCGATTAAGGGATTTCAGCGATGCGTTCAAAAGAGTACAAGTATACGAATCGGGAGATAGGGTGTTAACGAAAAATGAACAGCTTTTGATTAAATATAAGGATGACATTGTGAACTCATTCAATAATTTTTTATCATACGTATGCGATTTCTATGACTCGGCACAGAGTGACAACAAGATTGCCTTTGAGGAACAAATTAATAAATGCATTTCGAAGGTGAAAAGAGTTTTTGTGATCCTTAATTTAAAATATGTGTGGCCGAATGATAATATTTTTTCACCCATTGTTGTCGAGCAAATTACTAAAAATCAAGACGATCCAATTAATGAAAACCAAGATAAAAACCGAGCAAATGAAACTCGGGGCGGTTCTTCGTCTTCGTCTATCTCTCAAATTATCGACATAAATTCACAAGCAACGATTTCGAGTTCTCAAACACCAGCTTCAGCAAATTCAAACGATAATATTTCAAGTGACTCAGATAGTGATCAATTTTCGGATACAGCCATCGATATGGCTATGACAAAGATCAATTTTTTGGGCCTTTGTGCCAAAACAATTTCACATACATTTGCTGGTGACCCTTTGGGACTGACACCTTTTATCAATTCAATTGAAATTCTTGAAGAAATGGATGACGATAACGCTCACGCGGTCGTTCTACTAAAATTTGTAAAATCAAAATTACAGCGTTGGAATGTCTGCCGGCTGAGTGTAACTCAATTGCTCAATTAAAACAATGTCTCATAAATAAAATCAAACCGGAGAATAGTGACGTAATTGAAGGTAGGATGATGGCAATTCGTGCCGAAAAATCAAATTTAACAGAATTTGCAAGAAAAGTTGAATCGTTAGCAGAATCTTTGAAACGATCATTGATTCTGGAGGGTTTGAACCCCGACAGCGCTCAAAAAATGACGACGAAAAAGACAGTCGAGTTATGCAGAGCTAACACAAATTCATCGCTTGTTAGATCCGTTTTAGCTTCATCAAATTTCGCTAGTGAAAAGGAAGTGATAGCGAAATTCACAATCGAAAGTCGTAATGAAACAAGTGAGAATCGAATTTTATCGTTTAGTTCGAGGGGCCGAGGAAATGCTCAGCATTTCAGAAATAATAATTATTTTAATAATAATGGCCGGGGCGGTTACCAAAACAACTCTCAGCATAATTTTCAAAACAATTATCAAAATCGAAATTTTTCACGTAATAATAGCAATTATTCCGGTCCAAGGGGTAATCACCGTGGCAATAGAAATCGTGGCCGTGGTAATTACCAAAATTTTCGTAACAATGACCGTTTTGTTCGCGTGGTTCAGGAAAACCGCGAGGCCCCGACGGAAGATCGGGGCTACAACAACAACAATTCCAGCTTGACGTTCAGTCAGGTACAGCAATAAATTCAGAAAATATTTTCAATAAAGCTCGAATATTCTGTTTAAATCTTAATTTGAGGGACTTCGTTGAAATAAAAACAAATGCATCTCCTCGTCCATTGATATTCATTTTAGACACACAAGCTGACGTGTCGATTATCAAACAGCAATCGGTTGAAAAAGAAATAGAGATGGATATACATGACATAATCGAGTTGAGGGGCATCACGGATAATAGCATTTTTTCTTTGGGAGCATCGTTATTAAATTTAGCATTCGAAAATAATTCAGTCAGTCATACATTTCACACAGTTTCAAATAAATTTCCCATACCGTCTGATGGTATTTTGGGAAAAGATTTTATAATTAATCATTTTTGCAAGCTAGATTACCTAGAAATGACATTTTCAATATTATTCGGTAGTGAATACATTTCGGTTCCAATAAAAATGGGACCTGCAGAGGGTAAAATAGCAATTCCACCGAGATGTGAGGTTTTTAGAACGTTTGTTGTGGAAAATTTCAGGGGAACTTGTTTAATTGATCATAAAGAAATAGAACCGGGTTTATTTATTGCAAATACGATTGCTCATGATAGTCTACCATTAGTCAGGGTTTTAAATTGTACAGAACATACGAAAGTAATAGACAAACGCATTTCAGACGTAATCGACATACAAAAATTCAGAATATTTAACGCGGAGAAAGTTAAGGGAAGTAATGACAGAACGGAACATTTGCTGAAAAAAATTAAGAAAAATATCCCAGTGGATAAACAAGAACAGCTCTTATCATTGTGCACCGAATTTGCTGACATTTTTGCGTTGGAAGAAGACACATTATCGGTCAATAATTTTTACACACAGTCACTACGTTTGAAAGACAGGGAATCAGTTTATACAAAAAATTATCGCATTCCACATTCACAATTAGAAGAAGTAAACAGACAGGTAGAAACATTACTCAAAAAAGGGGCGATAGAACCAAGCCATTCATGTTACAATAGTCCGATAATCCTAGTACCGAAAAAAAGCACAGATGGAAGTAAAAAGTGGAGAATGGTGATAGATTATAGAAAGCTTAACAATAAACTTATCCCAGATAAACACCCCTTGCCCAGAATAGACATGATTTTGGATGGGCTGGGAGGAGCAAAATTTTTCAGCACACTAGATCTATTTTCAGGATTTCACCAGATACCTCTCAGTAAAGAGTCAAAAGAATTGACTGCTTTTAGTACAAACACAGGCATTTATCACTGGAACGTCATGCCTTTCGGCCTAAATGTGGCACCAAATGCTTTCTGCAGAATGATGCAAATTGCTTTTTCGGGTTTAGGACCAGAAAGATGTTTTATCTACATGGATGATGTAATAGTGATAGGAAAATCAGAGAACGATCATTTGGAGAATTTAAGAAGAGTTTTCACAGTTTGCAGAGATAGAAATTTAAAATTAAATCCAGACAAATGCAATTTTTTTAGACATGAGGTGACCTTTTTGGGTCATAGGTGTACAGATGGGGGAATTTTACCGGATGAATCAAAAGTAGAGACAGTAAAGAAATATCCAAGACCAACGGATGCCGAGTCGGCGAGGCGATTCGCAGCCTTCGCAAATTATTATAGAAGATTTATTGAGAATTTTTCCAATATTGCAAAACCAATCAACGAGTTATCACGAAAAAATAAACCATTCATATGGACGGATGATTGTGAAAAGTCCTTCCAAATTATTAAACAGAAAATAATTGAACCGACATTGTTACAATACCCATTATTTGACAGAGAATTCATCATCACGGTTGATGCTAGCCATCGTGGCTGTGCCGCCGTAATTAGCCAAAATATTGATGATCAAGACAAGCCAATTCATTTCATTTCACGAAGCTTCGAAAAAGGAGAGTTACATAAAGATATTGTAGAAAAAGAGTTGCTGGCAATACACTTTGCCGTAAAGACATTCGCACCTTACGTTTGGGGCAAACATTTGCTGGTTCGGAGTGACCACAAACCGTTAGTTAGATTGTATAAAATGGTCAATCCAAGTTCTAAACTCACAAGAATTCGCTTAGATTTGGAGGAATTCAACTTCACTGTCGAACATATTCCAGGAAAAATGAACGTAACGGCGGACGCGCTATCACGTATTTCCATTAATGACCTAAAGAAAATTTATGAAAACACTGTCACTATGCTGCCAATGTCATCCCGAACACACGGGTCACGACTTCACATAGATGATTTCTGCAAAATTTTCGGTATTCAATCTCAAATTCTAACGATCAAAACTAGATCAATGACAAAAAAAGAAAGCGCTATACAAATTGATAATTTTGAAAAAAGTCAGAGGGAGATAATAAAGTATGTACCAGTTGTGGAAGAAATAAACGAAATTACATTGAAAAAAGTACCAAAATTGATCACAAATAATAAAATGAAATTATGCGCACATATGAAAAGTAAGAAAATATTTGAAATAAATGTGAATAACTTTGTCGTACATGGGAGAATCTGGGTTGACAGATTACTTCTTGAGCTTGAAAAATTGGCCTGCGCGAGTTTTATTCAAAAATTAAAATGGCCAATGAATGATTTATTACTAAAAAGGGTACAAATAGACGAATTTAAAAGAGCATGCCACAAAACTTTGAAGAAACTGACTATATCTCTCATAAAACCGGTACGAACAATATTGAACAATGAAGAAAAAATTGATATTTTAAAGAAATTTCATGATGACAAATTATTTGGGGGCCATTGTGGTCAACAAAAATTGCTACGAAAAATTAAGGCACAATACAATTGGCCTGGTGTGAAAAAAGATGTACGTAATTTCGTGAAAGATTGCAAAAAATGTCTATTAAATAAGGTTCGATCGTCGACAATCGAACCGCTATTTATGACACCAACTCCAAAACAACCATTGGACACAATTATCATAGACACGATCGGTCCACTACCAAAAACTAAAAATGACAACCAATATGCAGTAACTATGATATGTGATCTTTCCAAGTTTTTGGTTGTTGCATCCATACCAGACAAAAGCGCAAAAAGTGTAGCACGCGCCATATTTGAACAATTTATCTTAAAATTGGGACCCATGAAAGAAATCCGAACGGATCGCGGGTCGGAATATAAAAACGAGCTATTGCGAGAATTGTGTTCATTGTTACAAATAGAGCATAAAATTTCAACAAGTTATCACCACGAAAGTGTGGGCAGCGTAGAGCGTAATCACCGAACGTTTAATGAGTATGTGCGAGCATTTGTTACTGACATGACCGATTGGGACGAATATATCCAATATTTCTCATTTTGTTACAACACGACGCAAAATTCGGCATTTGATAATAAATACAGCCCATATGAAATCGTATACGGACGTAAGGTATTCTTGAATGAAATCCTGGGGGGAAATGTAATCGATCCAATCTATAATTTGGACAATGTAGTTAAAGAATGTAAGTTTAGATTGCAAACGGCAAGCACTGAGGCGGCCAAATTAATAGATAAAATTAAACAACGAAATAAAAATGAGTATGACAAGAAAATAAGGCCGATAAATTTAAGTATAGGAAATAATGTTTTGTTAAAAAAAGAACCAACGAATAAGTTTAAGGGACTCTATACGGGTCCGTACGTGGTAAAAGATTTAGATGGAGCAAATGCCATTTTATATGAAGAGGATCCAGATAAGTCTTTTACAGTACACAAAAATAGGCTATATAAATGTTAAAACATAAATTTCATTCATTCTAATAGCATTAATTTCCATTTTGTTTTTTTTTTAACCTTTTTCCATTTAAATTCAAATCATTCTTGAATACTAGGCTTAAGAAAAACAAAAAAAAAAAATTTAAAAACCAAACAAAAAAAAAATAAAAAAAAAAAAAAAATGTAAAAATCCAATAAAAACCCGAGTGAAAAATACACTAATCAAAAAAAAAATTGCTCCGTTCAAATACTTGGGGAAGGAAGTAGCTGATCATATCTCAAAATGAAACATTTGAACGAACCAATCTTTTTTCTAAAAGGCGGAGGTGTAGTGCAACGCAGCAAAAATATATAAAGTGCATGCGTTGACACAAAGTCGCAAGGTGTAAATTAGACATAAGAGAATTTAATAAAGCATTATATTTAGTTCACTCAACAAAAGCGGTCGACTTTTATTCATTATACAACATTTTCAGATCTACCGCAAGTTGAAAGGCAAGTTTGGATTTGCAAATATGATCACCACAGGAAAAGCGGCTAACTACGACTACATCACAATGGCAAATCCCCTTGATGCTTTGTTAAAATGATTGGGAATTCCCTATTCGGCAATAGCTCATTCCCAATGAACCAATGCGTTGCACCTAGAAGATATTTGAAAGTTTTAAAAGTATTATGAATTTAAATGCAATTTAATCGATTTTTATAGTTTCAATTGAACAGTTTCATTTAACTAACCTATTTCTGCTTTGGCTTCTAGCCTTCCTTCATAAAATAGTTCATTGGCTATGTGTAAAATATCGGGATGATTTCTGTAATTTTTTGTCAGCTGGGTAATGCAGCTATTGTCGTATTCGCCTGTATTGGAATTTCGCTTGTAACAGGTTTTTTTGTTTTGCAAATACTCCATAAATGACGTTTTGTATCCAAATTTCGTGGCATAATTAGATTTTGTCACGGCATCGAGTTGTTTTGGATCACCAGCTAAAACAATAACGCTGTTGACTTCACCGGGATCAGTGCATAAACTTATTCCGAATGATACAAGAAATGATATATATTTAAATTCAGAATTAATAATCGAATATATATTTGAACGTATAGTATTGATATAATTCAATCACGAATTCAATTCACATCGGCACAAAGTATTGTCAGGAGTCGAATGCACAAAGAGGGTGTGATTCGATTTTCTTTTAAAAATACATTAAACTTTTTTTATTTATGCCAAATTCATTCAAATCTTACTTACCAACAATTGGAATCATAGAAATTGGTTCTTGAACACAAGCGGCTTCATCGATGAATATATGTGAGAAATGGGTAGAGTCAAAGTTCACATCCGCTCCACGTGCTCTAACTAGACAGCCAGCTGTCTGCAGTGTACATACTACCACCCGAAACTGATACAGATACTCTAAGGATGGAAATTTGAATTCGTCGTCTCTTAAATTGCACACTGCTCTGATTTTTGCGTCTAGTGTCTCTTTGTTGAATGATTTTGCATACAGTCGATACACATTATTGTGCAAAAGTTCAATGAGCCTCTTCGCGAGTTCATCGCAGGCTGCATTTGAGTGTGCGCAGACCAAAACAGAATTTTTTGTTTTGGACACGATCTCTGCTACAGCGGCAACCAAAACTCGTGTTTTGCCAGTCCCTGGCGGTCCAAATAGAAGGAGTGGAATGGTGTTCTTTTCCGCTAGGCAAATATTTGTGACGGCTGTTTTTTGCTCTTCGTTTAATCTTTCAGCAAATTCGCAACTATGATATTCATGAAAATTTTAATAATCATTAGTGTAAACATTATAACGATCATGACAATGATGATTTTCAATTATTATGACGATACCTGAATTTGTACTCATGCATCTTGTTAGCTTCAGGTACAGATCCATATCGTGGATTATCAATCAGGGTTGCAAATAAGCTATGTTTCTCGAACCATTTCAGGGCGTTGTGTTGCAATTGGTAAACATTGGGGTTTACACTGAACTTTACATTGAAGAGCTGATTTCCATTACCAATAATTATATTCCAGAGCTCTTCAAAACCTTCTGTTATTTCTAGGAATATTTCATGTTGGTTGAATCGCTCAACTTGGCCACCGATTGTTATGCCGTTTGAATTCAGTCCAATCGGCGTCACAGTGAAGACATCTGTAAACCCCTTATCCAAGGCTTGCCGAAGGGTTTTTTGCATGGTTTTTTGTTTTGACTGTCAAATTACAAAAGACGATATTATCAAGATATTCCAACATGCATTCCACATACACTACAGCGGACATGGCCCGCTTCAGCGACATGGCCCGTTTCATCGAATCTAAACTCGAACTGATGCATGAACTGATGTCCGATAATTACATACTATTATGATTGATCGTACTTACATCGTATTTCATTGTGCATAGATGATCTTGAAATGAAGCAAGCTTAAGTTTAACCTTCTCCTGATCAAAAGTTTGCACGCGCTTCAAATCCTCCGCTTCTTCCATATGGATCAATGAAGTGAACGCAGATATGTATGATGCCTCATCACATCTTGAATTACGAATCAAATCTTCGAATTGACTTAACTTTACCGTATCGAACGCTTTTAAATCGGAAATATCAATCGGAATATCATGTATCGGCAGCGCCTTCATGTTAAGGTTTCTGAAATCGTTTGAATTTTCCAGTCATGAATGAAATTTACATAAATCAATTCAAGAATCAATTACAAATTATTTAAGACTAACCCAAAAGGTATGTCCTTGTCCATTGTCTTCTCAGTTTCCAGCACAGTTTGTTTGCGTTTTGGAATCCTTCCAAGATGTTTCAAACTTGTTGGCATGCTTTTCGGAAGGGCGTCAATGAGAATAGTACTCGTACGTTTGAGTGCGAGTTGAATGGTTGCTTTTTGCTCCGCAGATTTCATGGTAGTTTTGACCATGGTTTTGACTGGAAACAAAATGCCACATAAGAATAAAAAAATGAAATTGACATTAAACAATTGAGAGACAACTACCTTCATGACTATCTTTTTTGGACTTTTTGATCGGATCAAGGATCGAATCATGGATCGGGTGGTTCAAATTTGTGGCCGACTTCAATCCGATTTTTTTATTATTTCCGTCTTTTTTCCAACGTTTTCTGACAATTGTTGGCGCCACATTTGCATTCAACTGTGAAGGATTCGTTGAATGATTCAAACTTGTAGTCGTATGTAATCTCTTCGTCGGGCTTGATTGTTTTTAGTGCGACTACGATTAGGCGAGGCCATCCCTTCAACCAACCACTTTTGAACAGTTGAATTCGGCTCGCAGCTATGGTCATAGATTCTGACGCAAAAATAGACATTTTTCCCAAATTATAATTTTTATTCTAATTTTGAACGAATCGCAGAGTTGGGGGTATGTCTCAATTTCCCTTGAAGAGTTGTTTCGGTGTGTCCCTTCATGGGGGCTATTTTGACCCCGGGGGTACCCAAAATGGGGAAAATAAAAAAAAATGCCTTCCCAACGTTATAACTCACAAACTGAAAAGCATATTGAAAAAGTTTTTGTACCGTTGGATTCTGTGATGAATTACATTTTGTTTAACCAGGGGTCCCTGGGGGTAATTTTGGCCTCCTTATAGCCTAAAATTGGCTGAGTAAGTTTTTTGGGGGGGTCAAACGGTACAAAAACTTTTTCAGTTTGTGAGTTATAAAGTTGGGAAGGCAATTTTTTTTATTTTCCCCATTTTGGGTACCTCCGGGGTCAAAATGGCCCCGATAAAGGGGTACACTGCAACAACTCTTCAAGGGAAATTGAGACATATCCGCAACTCCGTGATTTGCTTGAAATTTGAATAAAATTTATAATTTTGGAAAAATTCACGTTTTTGCTTCAGAATCTATGGCTATGGTTAACGAATCGGGAGATGTTACCCATACGGTGTGAATCGATTACATATCCACACTCAAACGACATGCAATATGAATTCGCCTCTTCCTTGTAAATTGTTCGCACTCTGTCTTTGTAATCCTCTTCTGTGATAACTACACCAACATACTCAATTATGAATTCGTTTTTATTGATTGTTTGGGTGGATTTTACGCCGTATCCTTTTTCTTCCGTTCGGAACGGTTCAATCGATGTAATCAATCCATCCTGGATAGTTTGATTTTGACAATTTTCATGACATGCACCTGGAGTGCACTCACGCTGCATTGCTCTATTTAAACAATCTTCGGCGCAATTGCTTATGGCTGGGCAAACGCAACGGCAAATGGAATTTTCAGTTTTCTCAAGTGCACGTTTTGCCGACTTTGAGTATATATTCGAACTCATTTGCTTGAAATCCATGTTACCATACATGTCAAGAAGATCATCGGGCAAACAAAATTCTCTTGGTGTTGTCAACATGTTGTTTTCGAACAGTGGCTTGAGCGCGGCGAACCATTTGGCACCTGAAAAGAATCAGACCATTTAGCACCCATGAAATTTCCTGTATCAGAACTATGGTCGTAATGCTCAAGATCAAGCAATTTGAGACTTATGGAAATGAATGCTGTTTGATGCAAGCGTGCAATTCTAATTTGGAATGTGGCTAATTTGGAATGTGGCTGGCGACCATCCCCCAAAAATTCAATTAACACCAGGGTATGAAACGATCGTGTGATTTATACAAAAGTTAGGAAATAGTCAAGATATTTCACCATGCATACCACATACATTACAACGGATATCAAGACAGACATCGCCATTCAGCGAACATGGCCCGCTTCAGCAGACATGGCCCGCCAAGTGACCCGCTTCATGTAATTTCATGTTCTTTTTTTCTTTTTTGAAGAGAAAAAGAAGCGTTTTGATGATGAAAACCACGATGAAAACTAATAACAACGGATAAAAGATCAAGAAAAAAAACGAAGAATGACGGAAATAAGTTAGTTGGATGCTAATGAATAACGAAAGTCAACATCACTACGATATTATCCAATTATCCAATCTTCATCGTAATCTTCTTCGTTGCCGTCACTCTCATTCATGCTCTCATTAGTGACTTCACCAAATTTTATCTTCGGGGTAAATTGAAATTCATTGATCTGATTCAAATCGCATATGTTGTGTGTCATTCCAAAAGTGTCTGCTTTTTGAATTGCTTCTTGTTTGGCTTTTTCTATTGTGTCATTAATATCTTCACCCATCGGCAGTTGATGAATTGAGGTTATTCCTTCCGTTTTGTGCAAGGTTTTGTGTGGAAGTTTAATTCCACAATCATTTAATTTAATATATGCAATGTCTTGTTGGACTTCAACACGGCCAATCATATGTATTAATTCCAATAAACAGAAATTGATTTTAGTGAATTGAGTTGTACCCATTGATCGAAAAATTCTAAATGTCTTTTCACACATTTGGCTGTTAAATAGTGCTGGTAAAAACATGTCAAATTCACCACGATCGCGAAACATTCTAATGAGGTGAAGCAGATTATTTGCATTTATCTCAACACACATATATGTATTGTATGTGATGAAATTATCACCCAAATTATATGAACGTGAACTTTGGATAAATGCCCGCCAAATTCTCAAGAAAAATAAGCTGCGCCATATGAGGAATATTCGGTCTAATGGTTTCAAGTCGAATGAGGAAAAAGTATTCTCAATATCCCGAAACGTCAACAGATATTGAATAGTTGCTTCGCTATTTGGAACTCGTTCGCTCAAGGCTTTTATCACTCGATCCTTAACTATTTTCTCGAATGAATCGTGATTTATACGATCAATAGGGGACACATCAGAATAAGTGAGTCCATGCACGCTTTTTTGTACATCTTTCACCAATTTTTTCAAGTGGTCAATCGATACTCCATGCGTTCCCATTGGCAGTTTGATACCGATCTTAAGTAAACGGTTGCGCGCTTTCGTACAAAGATGTATAATGTCTTGCGTAACCTTGATACCACCTCCCAGCAAACTTGTTTCATAGACCATAGCAGAGAGGAGTCTGGGATCTCCATCTGATGATATGCCTGCCAATTCAATGCCAACTCTGGAAATATTTTCAAAACGTGATAGAAAATATATGAATGGACATTAAAATATCTGCTGACAATTGTCAGAATATCAAGACAAAATATCGATAAAAATAACATACGCTTCGAGTTGGGCCTTCATGTGGTACCATCTCCGAACCACATCATATGCTGTGAACTTTCCATTTGAACCATACATCTGAAGGATGAAGGGTGGAACTCTTTCATCGAAGGGTTGAGCCATGATAACATAGACTAATCTGCTACATTCTCCCTGTGCATATTGTTTGATAGCTTCAGCATCTTTTGCTATGAAACTATAACCGATTCATAAACATATGCATAAACATAAGTTAAGAGATTTTATCTGTATATTTGGGATATATGTTCAAAGGTATGACGTCAATAATAAAAAAAATACCTAAAAGGTATGGGACATCCATTTTTATTCATTGGTAATAGAAGGCCCACAAGTTGATTTGTTTTTGAGTCGTACTTAACTTTAGAAGAAATAGAAGTAGCATCTTCTCCGGCCCAGATATTTTTTGGTGTTTTGTGCTTTTCAAGGTAATTTGCCAGCTCCTTGCATCTCAATTCTCCTTCAATCACGCGATTTTTCTCTTCATTAATGGAACGAACTGAAATTTGGTTATTTTTCAAAGTTAAAAATTATTTCATTCAAAGCGAAAAATTGGATCCGCTGTAGCGGACGAGCAAAACGACCGCTAGAAAGTACGCTTCAGCGGGCCCAGGAACTTTTGCTTACATATAGTTGATATTGATGGCAACGGAAGATTTTCACACACTCAATTCAGAGGTAGCAAAATATTTTCAATGTGATGGTGAAATGGAATTTCACCGCCACTTGGTTTGCATTTTGCGGTAATTTCTATATAAAATTCAAAATTTTCTATCAACAATCGCACACACAATTGTAATCGACTGCAGCCAAAAATAATGGAAATATATGATTTATATTCATCAGAGTGCAACAAAATCATTTGTTTGGTGTTCACCTCTCGCTCCGATATCCATAACTACACAGAGATGGAAGAATAAAAGCAAAAAGAATCGAAGAGGTGAAGAAGAACTCACAAACATTCTTATAGCTACTAAGATTGCGTTTCTCCTGCTGCTTTCATCGTGACGAAGTATCACTGTATGCCGAAACGAGAGGTGCTGAACCACAAATCATATTGTTGCGCTCTGACAAATTCAAATTATATTACAACGTGTTCGGCTACAGCCGATAATGCCTGTGTGTAAGATTTCTGACAATAGATTTGTGTATTTTATATAGAAATTTCCGCCACATACAAACCAAATGGCGGTAAAATACCATTTCACCACTACATTGAAAATATTTTCCTACTACTGAATTGAGTGTGCATACAAGACTTTATAGCATGATCTACCACACAGAATAAAGATGTAGGTAGCAAAATATCGAATGATATCGGAGTATTGTGCTTTATTACTTTTCCGCACTCCACGTGATGCGTAAAAGTATTGCGATTGGCCTAAATTTTGGAAACCCCAAAAATGAGTTTTCTATAGGTTTGGAACCCATAGGAATGCGGTGGAACCGTTTTTAGCTCATGTTGATGTGGGGCTGTGGCACGTTGTCCGTGTCCGTGTCCGTGTCCGTTGTCACGTTTTTTATTACCACGATAGCTAAAAAACGACTCCACCGATCGATTTCAAATTTTCACCATTGTTTGGAAATTATTAGACTTAGATCCTATCAAATTTTGAGCGATATTGGTATAGCCGTTTTGGCGCACCATGCTCTCAAGTGAATATACGTTTATTGCCCTAAAAATGCCATTTTTGAACGAAATTACCACAAATAAGCCTACTGATTGTTTTTCGAGAGCCCATTTAACTTTCCTGGGCCAAACTTTATTAGTTCTGAGATTCCTAAATACAATCATTCCATCTTTGATGTGACATTTCTCAAATTTGCAGCCAAAATAGACGAAATTCATAAAATTATGCGGCGTACGCCATATCCAAAATTGTTAATCAATTTACGCTCAAATCTAATCTTTGGCTCATGAACTACTATTACAAAGTGTTTGGACTTTATAGCACTAGGATTCCATCCAATTTTGAGCAATAGTAGTCGCTGAGGCGCATGACGGACTCAAGTGAATGTGGCTTTTTGCTTGAAAATTCAATTTTTGTATGGAAAATGCCACAAATAAGCCTACAAAATGTCTTCCGTAGGCCCATTTCACTTTACTGAGACAAACTATATTGGTTCTGAGATTCATAAATATAATCATTCCATACATATAGTCATACAATAGATTCGATTCAGAAAATAGGTGGAACCACTGATTTTTGACTCACTGCTCCGAACCCATATAAATTGCTTATTTTGTAGAAAAAATGGTCTAAATGAAATTTGAGGTCGATTGGATGACGTTTTCTTGAAATTTCACTATGTTTACTTTCACATTAAAACTAATTTTACAAAATCACTTGATGGTTAAAAGTGCGGAAAAGTAAGCCTTACGCATGTAAGCCCATTTATTTTTTACATATTTTGCATTTTGAAGAGCCGTCTTGATGAATTCTTTCAAGAGCACAGATAAACCACGATGTTGTTCGATTGCTTGGATGAGAGATTTATCTGGATCCATGTCATTATCCATTTCATGATCAATTGATTGACTTAAACTGGATGGTAAACTGAGAATAAAATCCCGATGTCCTGGCAGTAGTTGGAACATGTGTTGATTTTTATAATTGTCTGCGTTACAGCAATTCAGTTTTTCAATAAAACCGCGAGAAAACATGTTCATGTTCACATACTTTTCTATTTGTGCAATACTATCCGAGGGTATACTTTTTAAACTTGATATCGTGGTATAACCACACGAAGTCAATATTTCTCGAATGCACATTGAACGCATTCTCCGAGAATTTTTTCCACTTTTGGCCAAAACATTTTTTATGATATTTTAAACTGTATTCAAATATATCCCGCTATTTCAAATCGTTTTGAAATTTGAACTGTCACCATGACTGTCACTACTATCTACTTTTACGTAAAACGTAAAATGAAACGTCAGCGACGGTAATGCAGCACATTTCAATTTCGAAATACTATGGAACTAGCACCGAACTAGCACTGAACTAGCACGGACTAGCACGAACTAGCACGCTGTGAATAACCCCATGACCAAATCTCTAAAAACAAATGATTTCAGACATATCTAATGAAAAATGAAAATGAGGAATAATAAGGCAACACACACTGCATTGCTCTATCATACATATGCATCGTGAAATGAAATAAAATAAAATACATGTAGATACCTCCACTCGATACTAGCCAAATTTACTATTTAAATTATCAAAACGATCTGATATACAGAATAAAACTATAAGATTCACCTATACAAGTTGAATACTTTTCAGATTCTCATTAAACGTAAACAAGATTTAACATAACCAAAAGAGAGCATTTTGATTTAAACATGAGAACTGAATTCAAAATACATTTCTGGCATAATTTCATTTTTTCACCTGAATTCAAATAAATACGGTTTCCATCCTGATAGAACAACTGACTCACAAATGAAATTTATCTCTCAAATTCCATACATTATCACAAAACAAACCGTTTTTCTTGCTGAGGCCACATTTCAGGTAAAGCAGAATAACGGAAGCCTCTGTCCGGCTGCTGACGAGTCTTTTGAGACGAAACAGAGCAATATTTTCCATATATAGGTGTAAATATACATATATATATATATATATATATATAATACTTATTTCGTCGGAGAAAAGTTAGATCTGACGATTATCTTTCAAACGAGGTATATATGTTCACACAATTCGTATTCGATCAAAAGTTATGGTTAAAATTTAAAACCCGACCCGTATGTGGTACATCTCCCTTATTTAATTACCTGAACGGTATCTAGATATGAAAATCTCTCTCTCACCACTGAAGCATATCGCTAAAGGGAGAAAACGCATTTCAAACACATATAAAAAGAAACACAATTCTAACAATTAACGACAATACACACATTTTATAATGAACTGGATACCAAACATAGAAAAAACGCTCCATTTACCAACTAAAATCAATAAATGAAAATAAATATAATAGCAACAGATCTTTAACATCAAATGGGAATGTGAATTAATAAATTTCAGAACATATGGAAAATTGGACCAAGAAGTGGTTAGGACGTTATATCAGCCCAAAAGTGGGCAATAATCTACCCATTTTAATATCTGTGTAGTTGCTACAGAGAACCCATGAACACAAAAGAATGGACGGAGCATTTCATGAACCAACCCCTTCCAAAATTCAAAGGACCAAAATACAAATGTGACTCATGCAAAATTAAATGTCGACTACTTCACGAACTCATCCAGCACCACGCAGAGAAACACCGAACAAAATTATACACATTTGAATGCATGCAAAAAATGCGAATTTATATTTAATCCGGCGACGCAAATACACACGAAAGAAACGCAACAATTTTAAATGGAGAAACTCTCTAGAGACGGTTGCTGCCAACAGGGACAATTGTATGGCCTCAGCGGAAAATACCAAATAAATAAGAATTAATCGACCCATCGATGCGTGCATGGACACCAAAACCTGCGAAGCCATCGACTGTCCATCCGACGATGGGGATGTCGGCAATGGCGACGGGATGCTTGATGCCGTCCGAAATTAGAGAACAAAACGAGAAAAAAAACAAAGAAGACATAAGCACAAATGAAAATAAAGATCCGATCGACTGGCATACGATAAAGCGAAAAGAAAAGCGCCTATGGCGGTATGCTGGTTAACGGCATGCCGATGTTTGTTTGACAATCAAAACGACTAGCTAGCCAATGAACACCATGACGTCACATTTTTCCGAAATTTTCGAGTGAAAAAACGTCGCGTTCTTCCCGAAATTTCCAGGTAAATGTACCCGAAAGTTTGGGTACATTTGACGAATCATCGTCAAACGCATGTTCAACCTCTTGCGCATATGCCACCGTCTCGAAAGTGTCGAGATTTTTGGTCCAGTTAACATTTTCATATGTTAACTGACGCAAAAACTCCATAGGAGTTAAAAGACCATCTTTCAAATCTTTCGAAACACGATCAATTTCCTCATCACGAAGCTAGAAATAGATAAACAAAACATATACGAGGTGATTGAAATATTGTTCAAATCATAGCATAAATAAATTGAATTTCATTCGTAATCCTGACTTTTCCGCATTGATATGGAATTTGATTTTTCTCTTGAACAATTTCATTCATCGACCAGTCAGGAGAGAAAGTATTAGTTCTGCCATGAAAATGGGCAAAATGTTCAAAACACGTTCTTTGACACAATAAAATAAATTTGCCATCTTCACTTTGCGATTTGAGACTCCTTTCTTGAGATATATTCATATCAAACTTCCATTTTCTAAGAATTTCGTACATTTTCACACGTATTCATATTCCATGATTTTTCGGCATGAAGATACATTTTGAGCATTGTATGAATATGTAAAATTTCAAGCGGACTTAAATACACACTTAAAAAACGCATTGAAAGTTTATACGACGCGTCATATAAAAAAAGGATTTATACGATAAAATCGTATAAAATTTATAAATTTCGTAAAATTATAGAAATATACTAGAAATTTTAACTTTAATATGAAAAATGGATGATTTTATATATAATTTGCTCAAAATATATTCGAAACTGCCTTCTCCTATGGTATTTGACGTTTAACACTCAAGTCTTTAATAGTTTGGTAAAGAATTCTAGTACTGCTAAGTGAAACGTCACATTTGAAACTCAAAACATTCAACTGATTTTCGCTTGAGACAATAATCATACTCAATATTATTCTGATATAAATTGAATTGTTACTTAAATTCTTGAGTCAAAATCAATATGGATTTTAAATGTTTTAAATGTTCAGCTCTTTTTAAAGTACCTAATGAAGCTATAGATCACTTGAAACGATCGCATAACTTGAAAGAAAATAAAGATTCGAAAATTCCGTGTATTGTGAATGCTACTGAATGTGGAAAAAAGTTTCAGTCTTTTTCGGGACTTCGCAAGCATATGCTGAAATGTATCGAAGTAAATGTGAATAAAGCCGTGAACCAGACAAGAATTGAGGCAAATGCGGCAAATGCGGCAAATATTCGAAACGTGGTGACTCAATTCCAGGAGCATGATGAAATCGATGAACTTTCTTGTACCTTTGCCCATGAATTCAAGTTGACTCAAACATTAGATGAAGATTTTGATGCTGAAATTCCCATCGAGTGTAAATCAACTAAAACTGAAATTGAACGTGCTACCGATGAGGCATCAAGATTATTGAAACATTTCAGTGATAGCATTATTCGTATGAACTTGAGCCAAACGAAAACTGATCAGATATTCAAATTGACAGAAAGTCTTATGAACAACTTTTGTCAGCTCACCACTCAATTGATGAATGACGATAACGGAATGTCACCCACATTTGTTCTTCAATCTTCAGTTGATTTTTTTAATAATGAAATATCCAAACGAAATTCGGCATACAAACGAAACCAGGAAGATGCTTCGAACGATTTTTACGTAAAACCAGAAGAACGTGCCGTAGGCATTAGATATGAGCTAAAAAAACTAATTGAAAAGAATGGCGAAACAATTTCTGTGCCACAAAATATTCAAAATACCTATCAATACGTTTCTATTTTGAAAACTCTTCAGTCTTTGTTCAATTCAGTGGAATTCCGTGATATCTATTTTGAAAAAAACACAGTTTTAGACCATAAATGCGAAAAAGGAAAATTGAAATACTTTTGCTGTGGTGAAACTTTTCAAAACAGCGGTTTCTTCAGAGAAAATCCATTGGCGCTTCAAATACATTTAGCTTCTGACGACTTTGAGATTTGTAGTCCATTGCAATCAAAAGCTGGCAAACACAAAATCTGTGCTATTTATATGACAATCCAAAATATGCCTACTCGTTATTTGTCAAAAGTTGAGAACATCTATTTAGTTGGCCTATGCAATGCGGACGATTTGAAATCGAAATTAACCGATTTCAACAACTTGTGGCAAGAAATAGTTCAGGACATCAACTATTTAGAAAGGTTTGGTATTAAACTCAATGACAAACCGAATCTGAAAGGTACGATTACTGAGCTATCGTTCGATAATTTGGGTGCCAATATTGCGCTTGGCTTTGTGACTTGTTTCGTGGCTCATCATTACTGCAGACATTGTCTGGCTTCAAAAGAACAATGTCAAACAATGGTTGAGGAAGATTGTAATTTATCACGGACGAAGGAACACTACAATCAACACTGGCAAATCATCCAAGATTCGGAAAAAGTGGACTATAGTGAAACGAAAGGGATGAAAATGTATTGTAAGCTCAACGATCTATCAAACTTTCACTTGTTGGACAATCCAACCGCAGATATCATGCATGATCTGTGCGAAGGTGTCATTCCATTTCTATTGAAATCGTTTTTCGTTTACGCATATTCTAAAAATATTTTCACTGAAACCGAGTTGAATTGGATGGTTCAATTTTATGATTACGGCTGTCTAAATCGGCGTGACTTGCCATCGTCAATTAATATTTCGAAACATCGTGTAGGACAAAGCGCAGCTCAAATATTGTGTTTATTCAGGCATTTGCCGATCATACTTTATAAATTTCGAACAAATGAAGACTTGAAAATAGTTTGGCCGTGCGTTGTTTCATTGTTAAAAGTCGTCGAAATTGTACATGCATATGAGGTGACCGAGTATCATTTGAACATCTTGAACAAAGAGATTCAAATCCATTTAAAAGGCATTCAAGATTTATTCAACACGCATTTGAGGCCCAAACACCATTTCTTGATACACTACGCTAGTATCATTCGAAAAATGGGTCCAATAGTTTATTTGAGTATGATGCGTTACGAGGCTAAACATCAACAAATTAAAAGATTACTTGGCGAAAACCGGAATTTTCGAAACATAAACAAAACATTGGCGGAGAAACATCAACGAATGATGTGTCATACAAACTTCACTTATCGTGACGATATCGAAACAGGCAAAATTGAAACTGTTGATGTGATTGAATACGATCATTTGGAGCTGAGCTATGGAGATGGCATCTTATACCAAACCAATCGGCTGAAAATAAACAATAATGATTATATGCCAGGGCTTTTGTTCATTCACGATTTAATCCTCTATCAGATAAAAACCATTTTGATCGCTGGGAAAGAATATATTTTGATTGGAAAACCCTGTAATGTTAAAGATTTTGATGAGTTCTTGAACTGTTTTGAATTTGAATTAGATGAAACAAGTGCCGATATGTCAATTTATTTGAGCAAACTAGCAAATGAAAAAACCTTTGAAAAAAAAACACTAAATCAAAAAAGTTATCTCATGTCAGCAGTAAATGATTTGAACCGATTGGATGTTTGGAAATAAACTTCTTTATTAAATAAAACTCATATTGCTTAGTCGTTTTTATTAGTCACCATTGCATCAGTGATTGATGCAAAATCACATTTGACCATATGTGCACATATATACATATGTATCATGTATTAACTATAATATTTTTTCTTATTGAATGAACATATTCTATTTTGACTTTGGACGAAAAACAGGTACACTTTTTTTAGAGATCACTGGTAACATTCACTAAAATACATAAGCTAATGAGATGCTCAAGTCCTCAAGACATATTTATACGGTTTCAAAGAGTTTATCATATAAAATATTCATTGCAGCAGTTGGTCTAAATTGGCGCGTTGTATCATACATTTTGAAAACATAATGCTCGAAAAATGCAAAGAGACGCTCCAAGTTCGGATCACATTTCATCGAAAAGATTTTGTGCAGCTTGAAAAACAATCCAAATGTTTGACCAACGTTGAAATCAAATGGCACCTATTACAAAAACACAAGAATCTTAGAATATTGAAATTGAAAGTTGAATTACAATAAATTACATTAACAAACTGTCGCTCAATTTCAATGAGAAAATAAGATACTTCATGCTTCGATTCTCCAAAAGCTAAAATGTATGGAAATTTGTTTTCTTTTTCTTCCCAAGATGTCAATGGACAGTTTCGCTGCAACGAAGAACGTTATTTTTAAAATGTTATTGAAGATTTAAAATTAAAGTTTTAATTTACACAGCAGAATCAATAAATCAACGAAACACAATTTTACCTCGCGAAACATAATGAGTTTTTGCTCGGCCTTCTTAAATGATGATTCCACAGCATTCAGATTTTTACGACACGCTTTTGTAGGCAGCAATTTGAACATGGCCAATAACTGGGCCACTTCTTTGGACCATGGGCTGCTGAATTCTTTTTCAAAATGAGATTCAAATACTTCAATAGCTCGAACTGAGAGCGATTTCGAATGCACCTTGATCGATGTTTGGAAAACGTAGGCCAAATTCATACGACACCTGAAAGTGCATGTGAATTGTTACTATAAAAGAGCATGAAATGATTTCAAACCAAGAAAAAACTATTTACCAATTCATGTGACACGTAAAAATACGGAAAACATTCTTGTAGGTTTATATTTATGTCTTTCAGCAACTTCGTACGATACGGCAATGATTCACAAAGTTTAGATTTCATCTCATCCATTTCATTTGATACAACCATCGATTTTAGTGTTTCAAATGCAATTTTCATTGTGTTTTCATCTAAATTGACTTCAATGTCACGCGGAGTACTGCGACGCTTGATTTCATTGCGTGTTTGACGTAATTTAATGCCCAATTTTCCACCGTCTGTAGAATTCAATAAAGTTGCCTGGAAAATATTTTTTTTTTAGAATTAGGTATTGTTAAAATAAAATCGAACAAATAAATTGATTTTACCATTTTTACGGTAGGAAAAATTTCAATGAGCGTCTTTGCCACTGACTCTTTCTGGAACTTATTTGGTGACGGTCCGAACCGATTCAAAACAAATGCAACCAGAATCCGAATGATTTTGTTTAACTGGGGTTTTGACAGATTGAGGTTAGGATTTTCATTTTGAGCCTTTAAAATCTCTTCACCATTTTCTCATATTATGAAATCCTTCAAGCACTGAAATTCGGTAAATTTAATTAAATGTATGAACTAATCAAAGTTTAGAATTGATCTAAATTAGCGAAAAATACCTTAACTGAAATGATTGGCAAACCGGTCTCAGTAACCACATCAACGTTTATGAGAAATGCTCTGCAATGGTAATAGTCTTCGACAGTATCTTTGAAGTGTTCCTTCGCAATATTCGCACTTCTATTATCCGACAATTTTATGAGAACATTACTAGCCGTAATACCGAAAGCTAGTTTGCCTGATGAAAAAATAAAATCGAAAACAAATTGAACGGATCAAGCGATAAACAATATGAACATATGAACATTCGTTGAATGCATTTGTTGTTTGTACTTACATTTATCAAGGAACTGGTCAACGTCAATTTCATCAATAAATATGAACTTCGAAACTAAATTGTATCGTGCGACTAATTTGAAAGGTTTCAGTTCATTTTGCTTATCTGAATCACACATTTTTACATATTTTCCTCAAATAAAATGCACACGAAACAAATGGAATTGCAAACACAATTTGCTTCGCGCACAAATAAACTGTCAGTAGAGCTGACTTGACATGACATTTACGTTCAAGCAGATTGTTGATGTAGTACTAGATTATAGTGCTATTATGATGATTTCGAACGAAACTCTTTTACTAGTTCAGATTTTTGAATTGAAATAAGATTTCGACCAAAATAATTTTATTTTAATTGCTGCATATCACTGTGGACGGTAGTCCACGCGAGTGACGCAAGCATCTACTATGCATGCATATTAGTGCAATGTCACAAGCCTATATATACACGAAATTTCGAACTTTTAAACCATATAACCGATCAAAATGAGCTGAATATCATTGGAAAGGTCTCGGAAAGTAGAGGCGAAAAAAGTATAAAACTTGAAATTTGACCTCCGATGACCCCTGATATGGAGGTTTGAAAAATTGAGCAAAATTTCAGTTTTTCCACCATAAAGGATCGAAAACTTATCTTAATCTTTTGTAATACGCTTTATTTCGATTCTAATTCTGAATACAAATCAAACGATACCCATATCATCAAAATCGGTTGACCCGATCAAAAGTTATGTTATTATCAAAATTTTACCCCCACCCCCCCTAAAATGATGAAAAGGGGCGTTTGTTTGTCACTTTGTACCTGTGAGATATTTCAACGATATTCGCTGGAGATAATAGGCTAGTAAAACTAAGAATTTTTTGTTCTACAACTTTTCGATCTGGTGGCCCCTATGACCAGGGGGGGTCTTTAAACTTGAAAAACTACCCTCCCTCCCAACGGTCACTGTGCCCAAACCACTGAATATACAGAAACGGCATGGGTATCATTTGGAAGGTATTGAGGTCAGCTTTTAAACTGCATTCAAACAATTCGAGAAAAAAAATCCAATAGAGGAGTTTTGAGCCAAAACTGAAAAGTTGCATATCAGTCCGACACAAATCAGAAATTTTCTCGAAAAAACTCCCAACGATTTTTTTCATAATTTCCACGATTCTAGCGTAGATATGTGTGAAACATGGTGCATATGCGTTATATCTGGGAAAATTCGTTTTTTCGAGATATTTCGGTTTGAAGTAAAAAAACACCTTAAAATCGACAAAAAAATGCCGTTTTTCATCCCATAACATAATAAATACCGCCAAAAATGTCATTTAATGTGATTATAGTATACTCTGATTCAAAGGAGACAATGGTTCTTCAGATTTCAATGCTCTAAAATGTCTGCTTTTCACGATCACCCCAAAATCGATCAAAAATTCAATTTCCCACCACATAACATGAGAACTTCCAACAAATATATCATCAAATTTTAATTTAAGCATACTCTGATTCAAGAGAAACAATAGTTCTTCGATATTAAAACTCTGTAAAATCGGTTTTTGATGTAGAATTTGGTCTTAAAGAACATTAACTCTAAGGCTGAGAATCTCACAAATTACTAAAAAGTTGTTAATACAAAATGATTGATATCAAATAAAAAACCACTTGGCGCGGTAAATACTCGTGCCGCAAGCGAAAACGGTACACAAAATAACTGATATCAATTTTGTGACGCGGCTAGCGAGCCGTTTTTATTTTCATCGATTCATTTTTGCCTTGAAATTTCAGTAGCGGAACTTATACATTACATTTTAATATCGGAAAAATAGCTCACTAGCCGCGTCACAAAATTGATATCAGTTATTTTGTGTACCGTTTTCGCTTGCGGCACGAGTATTTACCGCGCCAAGTGGTTTTTTATTTGATAATATTATACGATAAATATATAAAAAATACGATTTTATCGTATAAATCCTTTTTTTATACGACGTGTCGTATAAATTTTCAATACGTTTTTTAAGTGTGTACCTTTCAAATGATGCAAACTGCATGAATTGTCATTGGAAAATACGTTCAGAAGAGTCAAAAACGTGAAAATCAGTTTTTGTGTAAAAATGTACTGAAAACCCGACTCACGTGCACTTGAATGCACATATCTCTGGAACGGCTACACCGATATGGCTCAAATTCAATAGGAAACATCCGGTAATAATTCTGAACAAATTTGCTTTAGGATTTGAGACTCCGTTCGAGAGTTATCGTGTTAACATACATACACAGACGACGACGACGACGACGACGCCATTTTGCACCGGAGGTACCAGAACCGAGTATCCAAATAAAAAAAGTGAAAATCAAGTTTTGTTCCCATGGTGAACTGAGACTCTGGTCAAAATTTGAGCTCGATCGAAGTTCATTTACTCAAGCAATGTGGAGTTGAATTTTTGAGGCAAAACCAATACTTTTCCTGAGCACATTTCATGTGCGGAAAAGTAAAACAGTATAAAAAAAATAACTTGTATTCTTTTCGAGGCGCTTTAGATTTGCCACCACTTTGACGCTGAAATTTCATCGATGATAGAAGCAATTGAAGTAGCATATCATGCACAAACGTAAAAAAATTCCCACGATTGACAACGGTTGCATTCATATTGCCATTGTTGGCCTCAAGAGACCCTGTCGTGCGCATTGTTGTTCCATTGACCGAAATTTTATCAGGACCCTCCTAAAATAGTCATAACAAACAAATTATAAACATAACAGACAACCTTTACTAGATAACAAAAGATAATCTGATTATATTTAGGAGATAATAACCTTAATTGACGATGGAAATACTCGAAAAACAATTGGAATGTCCCTTTGTCAATGGCCATTGCCTCTGTGCGTAGTTCACGGAATGCCGAAACAATATGCTCTGCAGGTAGCAATGGTAAACACTGTAACCGATAATAAACTGACCTGAAAAACAAAAAAAGCAAAAATACAAACAAAACCATGAAAGATGTAATCATATTGTTTTTTTTCGTATTTTTTTTTTATTTGAAATAATTACCTGGCACGTGGATTCGATCGAATTAAATTCACCAAACAAGGTGTTTGCCATGCACGTCGCTTAACTGCTTGTGTGAAATGGAAATAACATGCAAACAGACTGACCGACCGATCCAACAAACGAAGAGCATTTCTCATTGCAACCTCATAATCAGTAGTGAATGAAGCTACACCACGCAATGGCAATACATGTTGGTCGATATATTCAAAAACAGCTGTGTATGCTGCTGTGGTTTTTCTGCTCATTAAAACATATGCAAAAGGGAATACCTACACAAAATAGGAAAAAGCGAAAAAATCCAAAAAAAATCAAATCATACATGACACAAGAAAAAGCCAATATGCATAAATGCATATACATTTAAAATTAAATAAATGCATTACCAAACGGAACAACACGAAAAGTCGCATCCATTAAAATATGTCGCTCATTCAATGGGATATTACGCTCAATTAATTCGATTGTTTGTTTGGAAGAAAATACCGAAAATGCATATTTTTCATCAGTATTTTCGATGGCTGTGTCGAAAAACATATGCCGTATAGGCAAATCTTCACCATCAATTCCAATGGTTTGAAGTTTTTGGCCATACGATTCAATCACACTTGGCTGTTGAAAAACGGTATTTATTTCGTCGATTGAGGACGGCGTCGTTGGCAAAGCGCCTTTTTTAATTTTTTGTGGACCACGCTCAATTTTTTCCAAATTGAGATTAGCACTTTGATTACTATAGGAAGATTGAAAAAAAAACAATCAAAAACAACAACAAAAAACAAATGAATTTTCGTGCGACAGAAATCTAACATTTGTTTTTGAATCAAAATGAATCATTTACTCAACCATTACTTCAGTAAAAATATCCTTCACTTTGGCTAGACGCCGGCCCCCGGCGACTGTCCACAAATCAGAACATTTTGTTTTCATTTGATTAAGCGCTTTCCAATCGCGAATATTACTGGAGTAATTATCAATATGAGAGTGCTGTTTATGATCCATTAAGTGCACACACTCGCCATTGAGCAACAACAACAACCGAGAAGCACAATCACGTTTGCGGCACCGAAAAATTCGACCAAAAACACCAAAATCATGTCGCGTAAACAATTGATCATCACACAATGTATGCAAAAATTGATGAGTCAATTTTTGCCCAAGAATAATCTCGATTTTTATCCAAAGAACGAAAATTTTTGTCTTTGGGCCACGAGTTTATTTCACTTAAAACAGAAGAATGGATATCCATGATAACAGTGTGACTAACGAATAGAGACTAATTACCATGTAAATGGTGAAAAGTCAAAGTGCCGAAAAAATCGGTCAGTTCGTGTGACCACACAAACAAAAAACCCAAAAACCTAAAAATGTTGCATTTGTATGCATGCTGTAAAATAAAGCATCATCAGATGTGTGTGAATAGAAACATCAATACGATAAAGAACGGAACAAAAATATGTAATGCTCTTTATCGTATTGATGACAAACACAAGTGATTTAAAACTTACAGCATGCATACAAAAAAAGCAACAACATGAAAAAACCAAAGCAGAAATGGAAGAAAAAAGGAAGAAAGAAAGAAAAAAACACTGGAGACAACGCACTCGGATGTTTGTGTGAGCATCGAACGGTGTGTGGCAATGTTGCAAAGTATAGTACACAGGCATAACGCAAAAAAACACACCACATCGGTAAACATCTGGTTTTTTTTGTGTGTTATGCTTGTGTACGATGGTGATGGAGTATTGAAACACACAGTTCGGTGCTTAGACAAATATATCCGAGTGTGTTGTGTTCCGTAAATATACGAACTCCAGTCCAGGACTTTAGTTCGTGTTGAAACGAGCTGAAGTCCTGGACTGTAGTTCCTATATGTGCGGACCTCAGTTCGATTTGTCATCCGGACTCTAGTTCGCCGGACCGTAGTTCGTGAGGCCCTCGGTCGTTAAACATTATCTCTGTGCTTGTGAAGCAGACGAACTTTATGACTTCTATGATAAGGATCATCTGTTCGTCATTGAGTCGTAGTTTTGTTTGTCGTTTTTTCACAGCACTAATAGCTCTGTCGATCGGGATATTAGTGAACATGAACACTATGTCGAATGAGTAGAATTTCTCATCGGGTGCAACATTTGTTCCTCTGATTTTCTCACAAGCTTGGGCAGAGTTTAGAACATTGCATTTGCCGCATTCTCTGACTCTAGACAGAATTTTGGTAATCTTACTGGCTGCAAGGTATCCCGGGGTATTACTTGTGTTCACGATTGGTCTTATTGGTTTGCCATTCTTATGTGTTTTGATGAGACCGTATAGGTTGGCTACATGATTTTCATCCTGTATGGCTTCATCCATTCCAAATCTACTGACCATGTTTATATTCTCCATTTTAGTGAGAATCTTCTCATTAATCTTCATGTAGCTAATGATGGAGGAGTTCTTGAGTGGGGTATATGTGGATTGGTCCTTGAGTAGATTCTCTACTTTGTTGATATTGTCTTATTCATTAGAATTGCGGAGTGTCCTTTGTCGGATTGGGCTACCATGAGTGATGGGTGAGCTTTGGGGGTACATACATGGGTACTTTTAAGAGCCATGTCGAAGTAATTACGGATCTCTGAGCTGTGTTTTATGAATTGAGTTTCTTGGTAGTTCCTAATATGTTCCATGATGCTCAATCTGATCGTTTTTTGATCGTCAATGTGTCCGTAAGCTTCATTTAGCATGAAAGCTGCCTCTTTTAATTGCCTGAAATCCGTTCTGTTGTAGTAAATGGGTGCTGAGAATTTTGGACTCATCGAAAGAATAACGCCCACATCTTCTGGGAAAGGTTTATCTGTATAGTTGATGAATGCATTGGTATTGAAGTTCACTTCAGTGGGTTTTCTGCTCGATTTTGTCATTCTTCTATTGTCGATGAGGTTCGGTATTTCTACCTGTTCTTCCCAGTGTGCCATTGTGGTGGTGGTTATGAGGTCTTCAATATCATCACCGCATGCTTGTGTGCCTTGGTCTATGAGAGGTCCGAATTCATCTAATTCTGAGACGACTGTCTTGCTTTTGTTGGTTTCGACTTTGATGGATCTGTATGTGTTCGAATTTGGTCTTGGTGTGATTGTCTGTGTCATTGTTTGTGTGTTGGATATGGTGGGGTTGTTTGTGTTTCCCAAATTAGAGGCTATTGGACAAGAAGTCGTAGTGTTCGTTGCCATGGAGGCGTTAGTATTTGAAGTTTGCATCAGTGGAGGGATTGTGCTTAGGGGTATTGCCATGCAACAATCAACATATTTTACTTTTCCGCACATGAAATGTGCTCAGGAAAAGTATTGGTTTTGCCTCAAAAATTCCACATTGCTTGAGTAAATGATTACCGATCGGGCTCAAAGAATACTGTTCAATTGTTAGCCGAAATTGGAATCATTTGACAGTTCATGTATAAACACTATGTAAAAGCAGTGGCAACACTTATGTATTTCTCATATATTTGTAAAATGATTCCAAAGTGTTCATCATTCTTTTGACCAGACTCTCAGATCATCATGGGAACTGGTTTGCCTGGTGCAAAATGGCGTCGTTGTCGTCGTCGTTGAAGTCTGTACGTTAGCACGATAACTCTCGAACGGAGTCTCAAATCCTAAAGTGACGAAAGAACATTTGTTCAGAATTATCACCAGATGTTTCCTATTGAATTTGAGCCATATTGGTATAGCCGTTCCGGAGTAGTGATGGGCAGTAAATTTCCACCCGGGTAGATGGGAAGAAAAATAATGGTAATTTACTGGGTATTTTCCCGAGGCGCAAAATAAATCCCCTCTGTAAAATTGGAAATTTACGGGAATTTATTTTGAATTCAAATTTTTCAACATTTCAATTCAATTCAAACCGTTGTTTTGATTTCCACATGCCGTGTGAACGATCAAGTCACAAAATGAACTCAAACAACGCGTCTCGTTCACACGTTCATGCTACAAAATGAAGTCATAATTTGACATGTTGATTTTCAAATTTAGGATAAATTCCCGTAAATACCCATTAAAGTCCCAAATTTTCCGGGTTTTTACCCATTGTTTCTTCCCGAACCTCCAAAATCGAGTAAATTGCCCATCACTATTCCGGAGGGGCGTGCATTCAAGTGCACGTGAGTCGGGTTTTCAGTACATTTTTACACAAAAACTGATTTTCACATTTTTGACTCTCCTGACCGTATTTTCCAATGAAATTTCATGTTGCTTGCGTCATTTGAAAGATATTCAAGCCCTCTTGATGTTTAGATCATTCAAATAATGCACAAAATGTATCTTTATGCTGAAAAATCATGGAATATGAACAGTTGTGAAAATGTACGAAATTCCTAAAAAATCGAATTGTGATATGAATATATCTCAAGACAGCAGTCTCAGATCGCAAAGTGAAGATGAATAATTTATTTTATTGTGTCACAAGATGTTTTGTGTTAAAATTTGGACATATTTCAGTAGCAATTTCATGGTGACGTGCACTGAAGTGCCTAAATATATTACATTGTATAACAAAAAAGAACATTTTCCCCGTTTTCATGGCAGAACCAATACTTTCTCTTTTGACTGGTCGACGAATTAAATTGTTAAAGAGAAAAACCAAATATCATATCAATGCGGAAAAGTCAGGATTACGAATGTAATTCAATTTATTTCTCTTTGGTTGAGACGTTTGATGAGACGCGCAAAAATCCATCGATGGTTGAGATAATTCTGATTTAATGCCGGTATACCTTTTCTTCATTGTTGTTGCGCTAATTTTTTTTGCAGGTTTGATTCAACTTTAACTTCAGCTTCAATTTCTGTTTCTTTACCCATGTCGATGAAATGACCAGAAGTTCGCTGGATTAGAATCTCTTTGACCGTGTAATTCTCACTTAATTTTTGCGTGATATATATATGTGTGTTGATCAGTGTGGTACACAGGGGAGGGGGGGGGGGGTAAGCCCGGATCTTAAATTATTTTTGTGGACCCCCCTCTATATGCGTGGAAATAATGTATTTTCCGATGTGTTGGCATTTCTTGGAATTTTTTCCTCGGAATACCACTAATGTCACGAACTGGAACGGGAATAAGAAAAATTAAAATTGAAATATAACATCCACATTCAGGATATTACAAGGTCAATTTATTCAATGAGATTTTTTTCAATGTCGAAATATAGAACGAGTCTTCTTTCAGTTTTCTTTTATACCTTCCAGCTGAAGGTTCGGTTAAACGTTGTAGATCGGCGATAAGTGTTTTGATTTCCGCACGTACCCCTTCTCATTTAGCTCTCACATCTTCTACACGTGTAGAACGCAATTTTCACACTTTAGCCGTTCGGAACGGTACGAAAGGATATTCGGTACACCACACATGTAACTACCTGTGAATCTCGACTTCGTCGAGCGCTATATGCTTTCTTCGTATCTCACACTTCGTTACGTGTGGGCAATGGAAAAAGTATATAGCGCTCAACCAATATAAAATGAACCACACGTAGTCACTTGTTCAGTTATATATTGTATGAAAGTGCAGTTGCTGTGTCTCTCACAGTCTAACAAAATCTGTTACAATAAATCTTTTACGAAATTCGAATTCACGTTCGATTTATCGAAGTCTTTGTGGTCACCATTTTAATATTTCGTCTTTCTTTCCATTTTCGGACTTTAACATGATCACATCGTAACAATTGTTCATTCTTGCAATTTCAGGTTTAACCATCAATCGAATCATTTCGCTTAAAGATTTTGTTAGACTGTGACAACACAGCAACTGCACTTTCGTTTCTTTCGTTCTTCATTTTACCATTAACTGAATTCAGATGTCTCCTGAATTAATTTCAAACCAAGAAAAACAAATGGATTTTTGAACAAATCACATACTTTAGAATGAAAAATGAAACAACATAATAAGAAAACGAATCAAACACAATTTGTTAAAGAATTTCTTCTGCTTCGTTTATTTCAAGAGATCAAATAAAAAAGAATAAAAACTGGAAATGAGATTGATATTCAAGACATTTGTGTAGCCAAATGCTTGCTTTTAATTAAAAAACAGTAATAAGCGGAAACTAAACACAAATGAATACTAAAGGTAGACTAAGAACAAAATAAATGAATTCAGATATATAATTTGAATAATACGAATAAACATCTTACCTTTTAACACAAGAACTCGAAATGTTCTTAAATTAACCAAATCTCTAAAAACAAATGATTTCAGACATATCTAATAAAAAATGAAAATGAGAAATAATAAGGCAACACACACATCATACTGCATTGCTCTATAATGAAAATCAACCGATATAAAATCATACATATGTATCGTAAAATGAAATAAAATAAATACAACCTCTCGATACTAGCCAAATTTACCAAAGCGGTGAAGCGACATACAAATGCGCTAGGGCACATAGTAGGCTGCGCCATATGATTTGCATAGCGTAGTTAGGGCACGTAGTCTCATCGTTGCACCGCTTTGAAATTTACTATTTAAATTATCAAAACGATCTGATATACAGAATAAAACTATAAGATTCACCTATACAAGTTGAGTACTTTTCAGATTCTCATTAAACGTAAACAAGATTTAACATAACCAAAAGAGAGCATTTTGATTTAAATGAGAACTGAATTCAAAATACATTTCTGGCATAATTTCAGGTTTTCACCTGAATTTTATTTGAATACGGTTTCCATCTTGAAATAAAACTTATCTCTCAAATTCCACGAATTATCACAAAACAAACCGTTTTTCTTGCTGTGGCCACATTTCAGGTAAAGCAGAATAACGGAAGCCCCTGTCCGGCCGCTGACGAGTCTTTTGGTTCCACTCAAATCAAAAAGGGCTACTTGTGCGTGGAATTTCAAAGTCCATTCTATCTAGTGTAAAGCCGTTTCAAAATCCATTCTATCTAATTCTATCTAATGTAAACCTAAAAAAAGATCCTCACTTTTGAAAATCGATTCAAAATCTTAGAGGGGTAACGATCGCTGAAAGGGGGGGGGGGGGTAATTCGACCCCTCGGACCCCTGGTGAGAACCTATGGTTCCTTCACTTTATTTCTCATACTCATTCACATAAGTACTATAAACATGCATTAAACATTTGTCAACAGAGTAGGATAAAGATATGATCTTAAAACTCTTAATGCATTTATTTCGTACAAAAATAACAAATAGCATCTTCGTGCGCATGAGATCAAGATTAGTTATTTTCCGCTTAAATCTACGCAGTCTCCACTTTTAATTCACTGAATAGGTTTAACTCCTAAGCGTACTTTATAGAAACAAAAAAACTGTGACTGACTGAGTGGGGCATATGAGATGATAGATTTATAAAAGGTTTATAAGCAATGTAATTCTTATGTTTGAAAACTTTATTGTTCAGTGTTTGCTATTGGTAAGTTCAGTTTTTTATTTAAAATATGTGTGCACTTTTGAAATTACGAAACACCAATAAACCATACTATGGTTTTACGAAATTGTCACAAGGATACCATGAAATTGAGTGTTTTAGAATTGTGAAAAACAAGTTTAAGATATACAACTCGTACGAACAAACCACGCTTCGTTCGAGGCGTACATGCACGTTTCTACGCCTCAGATGTTCGTGCAGCGTTTGCACTGCACCGAATGTGCGTACGACTTTTTTGGCGTGAAATCATACATCCGAATGTGAGCGCTATATTGCCGAAGCGGTTCACGACAAATATAGCGTTCATATGTTCGGATGTATGATTTCACGCCAAAAAAGTCGTACGCACATTCGGTGCAGTGCAAACAGTACACGATTATAATCCAAAGTATACTTTGATGAAGTTCAATGACGGAAAGTTAATTTATATTCATATGAAAGAATGAAATACACACAAAGGTCAATATAATTATATTATGTTTTTTCATTTTTATTGGGTTCTGATACAATAACTTCAATTGCTCAAAATTTTAAATAAATAACTTTTTCTCTGATACTTTCGACATGATGAACTTCAAAATTATTAGTTTCACGAACTTCTCTTAAATGATAATTCTTCTTTACTTCTTCATACATTTTTAGCATCACGTATATATCTGTTCCTTTCACTATGTAAAAAATCGCAACACCAAAAGTATTGTCTTTCATTAAAAGAAAATAATCAATAGATTTTGTTTCTCTGCTATGTAAGCTTTTGTTTACGATTGTTACGAATTTGGACCTGAGTTGTTTTACCATCGAAATTATTCAAACCGCGTTGGCTCAGAACAGCATCGTAATCCCATGATAATTTGTATGCAAATGTATACTTTGGTGTACTGGTTGAAACTTCTTCTTTCTTTATGCTTTTTGAAATGACATATTTCCGCGCAATTTGATCCACGACTCTCGCCGTTCCCGAAACATATTTACATAGAACACCCATATTCGATTCAAACCCAAATGAGCTATACGCCCAAATGGGTCCACAGTTTCGTACCATGAATGCATAGTGCCGCAACAAATGTATATTAATTGTCACGGCACTCTCGCCAAAAAATTGTTCGAATTTATCGCAAAATGCATTGAGCATTTTTTCTGATTTCAGAATTTCGGATTCCATAACTTTATCTTGCGATAAAATATAAATCGCAGCCGATAATAGTTCCAAATAATCGATATAACGTTTCTCAATCAAATTTTTCGACGCGTATCTCAAATAGAAAAATAATAAATATTTATATTCAATTGCTCGAAAAAGAGAACGAAATTCCAAGGATCGTGGCTTATGCGTGATTCTCGCATAAGGTTTCAGCAAAAGTAATCGTTGATTCAAATACGCTCTATTCTTTTTCGATATAGGTTTGAATGCTGAGCCAATTAATTTCAAATCACCAAGCCATATTGAAAGTAATCTTTTAAAAGCACCCAAAAAAACGTTATGCATTGAATCGGTTGGCACGCCGTTTATTATATCAAATTCAGGTAACGACATTAAACAGCTCATCCCGTGCACTCCATTTGTGGCATTCAATGCATGAGTCACCGTATTGGCATGATCTCTGACATTAGATGGTTGTTTTTCTCCAACATATCGAATCCGAGTGAAGTTTTTTTCTTTAATATGCTTGTCTGCATAATCATAGCACGAGCCGGTAAATCACAAATACAAAATAATAGGGGTGCATAGTCTCGTCGTTTCACCACTTTATATCAAATTTTATATGCAAATTAAAGCTAACATTGAGAAAAACTTCAATTTTTAAATGAAAATATTTAAATCTGCAAAAAGCAAAAACATAAATTCAAATCGACAAAAGATGGAAATGAATTTTAATTTTAACGGGCTTCATATGGATATTATTTCAATTACAATCGATTGGCGTATGCAAACCAGTCGTAGATACCGTTTTTGGTGTGGTTTTTTGTTATTGATATGTGTTTTTGCAATCGGTACCGGCATCGGTATTGGCATACACCACGCAACAACTCCCGCAACAACAGAAAAATGCGACAGGGGTCCCCAAAAAAATCGATTCTATCTAGTGTACGAAAGGGGTTTTTGGTTCCACTCAAACCAAAAAGAGCTACTTGTGCGTGGAATTTCAAAGTCCATTCTATCTAGTGTAGACCCCTTTTAAAACCCATTCTATCTAGTATAAGAAAAAGGGGTTTTTGGTTATCTAGTGTAAGAAGAAAAAGGAGCCTCCTGAAAAACCGGTTTGGACGAAATGTACAAAACTATACTACTGAACAGTATTGAAATATATACAAGTTCTTTCCAATACCAATCCGATTTCACTGGTCATTCATTAGTAAATAAACCTAGGTTTGAATGCTCATCCTAGGAAATAGACATGGATTTCAGTAGAGCTAGTTTCATTGAATATATCTCTAGTTTCTTTTAGGTCATTGTATTTGTTCTGCTGTGCAAACCCACTGAACCATATCTAACGCAGTTTTGCACATTAAACCTTAAATAATTTATGACGCATTTGTGCTCAATGTACGCAAAAAAATTTCAATTAAATTCTTTTTCATACTATGAGCACATAGACTCCCATTCAATGTGCCTAAAATATGCATTTTTTTACATTTGTGTATTTTATGTTTTTAAATAGTGCACTATGCAACCTCAAAATTACTTTCGATTTATGTAATTTTTACCTTATTATTGTGCATCAAAATTGCCCATTTTACGCACAATGTGTTCATATTCTTTACCAAAAAAAGTTTATTTTTGTCAATTTTATACTTTGTTTGAACTGAAATTTATTTTGAACATTCGTCTATCGAGTGTAACAATGGAATTAATACAAATTCTCCATCAAATGATAAGAACATCATTTTGGCTTTGATTTCAGACATTTTGTAAATTTTTGCTGTACCTGTTTCGCCACTGTAATATCGATTTTGTGCGATGAAAATGGTTGCGTGAAAAAATCATTTAAATAAATGACTACTATTACTACTTCGAGAAATTGTAATATTATATTGCACAGCAAAACAAATACAATTGTATTGAACAAAAGTGATCGTGGTTTTTCCGAAAGAAGAGCATATCAAAGTTATATCATTTTTGGACTGTCACTTCGTTTCAATGTAATTTGAAGTCTTATATCCACTGAGACTCAGTGACAATCCAACGTGATAGTATGTTCTTTTCGGGAAATCTGCTTTCCCGATAAATATCGAATGTTTTGACGATCTGCATTTATTTTACGGCCGATATCGATCAATTCTAGTGCTATGCTATCCTGTTGTTCTGTTAAGTGTTTGTTGAAATGAATGTTTGTCTACGAAATCTTTGACATCACAATCGTCTGGTCGATCGCAGTTCGTCCAACAGTTCACCTAGTTTCATCTGCCGATCTGCATCACCATTGGTTTTGTCTTTGCAATGTTATGAATACTGAACAGCGTTGGTGACAGCAACATGATCAAAATATAGCAACGCACCTTCTGTGCCAAAAATGTTGTTGAAGTAAGTTTGCAATTTTTGATGCTCGAATCGATAATTCGGTGATAATTTCAATCAAAATCTCACGGTATCCTGGTCTTATCATTGATGCCTGTCCCTTTTTTATGGATCTTTCCATCTAGTTTAGATCTTTTTTCTTGTGTCGCCCCATTTTCCGAAATTACCAAATAAATATTTTTTCGATGAACAGTAAAAACCAGTGATGAGCAGATTAGCTGGCTAATTTGCCTTTGTGGTGTATACTGGCTAACGAATGCGTTAGCCAGCGACACTAATACATACACGTCATAGTAAACTGTCGACCTTTTCAACGTTCGCACACAAGCACACAACATACACATACACAGCTGGCTAACGCTTGGCTTACACCAACTGCTAGTGTAAGCCTTGGTCAAGCTAACGTCGGCTAACGAAAAATCATCACTGGTAAAAACGAATATTATTAACGAACGAACAAATGAGATAGCTTTGTCAAAATAAATTCATAAAACAGGTATAAATTTTATTGTCTAGTTTTACTTTTTTAAATTTTAAATCGAAATTGAGAAAATTTGCATTTACAAAAAAATGGTAAGTTATTGGTTTTATACATCTATCTATCGGATACAATTTTTTTGGATCAATTATTAATCTGAAGAATCATCTGCATCTGCATCTTGATAATTTGCCAAATTAGAAATTAATTCAACAAATGTATTTGGATTAGTATTTTTAGCAATTTGATTTAGAACAAAATGACCCAAATTTACTTTACGTGTTTATACATATCGTATAAATTTTCGTCAAACATTTTTCATTGACTTTTCACGCAAATTGTAAATGCGCATATTTTCACTAAACTATTTACTAGTTTGGTATCATAATGGTCAGCAAAGTTGTTCAGTATATTCAGGGCTAAAACTTTGCTTCAGATTGTAAAGGAAAATTCCAAGCCGTTCACGAAATAAAGGCCTCCAAAGAGAAGTACTTTTTTTGAAAAATCATACTGAAAGCGAAAATGTGTATGATACTGAAATTTTTTTATTCGAGCCAATCTCGAAAAATCCCTTTGGGGTTTTACTACTATATAATAGTACTTTTGTTGTCACCTGTGAGGAGAATGTTATAAATGAGAAAATAAACTCATGGTTTTTGCTCTGTATATAAGTATGAATGTTTATTGTACGTCTCCCCTGGAGATCAAATAACAACTGTTTGAATATGATTTATTGCTAATGGTGGTGCGCAGCACATCTGTGTGTGCTGCGTTGCTACGTGCTGATGTATTGGTGCGCTCTCTCTCTTCCTGTGCGTATATTTTAGTGGTAGCGGATCGAACAATTTTCATTTTATATTGGTTGGGTTCACCCCCGAGAACATCACTCGAAGAATGTTGCACAGTGTAATCATTTACTCAAGCGCAGTGGAGTTGAATTTTCGAGGCAAAACCAATACTTTTCCTGAGCACATTTCATGTGCGGAAAACTGAAATTATTTATGGGATATTGGCTCATATTTATAACTCATTTAGTAGACCTTCGAATTTGTCTATTTATTGAATTTCTTTGTTGTTTTTTTATTGACACTTTTTTCAAACCCCAGCGCTCTCGGGAGCACAATTGAACTTTACCACAACACACAAAGAGCTGTGGGCATGTTGGCAATCATAATGGCCATCGAAAGATTTGAACACTGCTCAGTAACTACGAAGAGTACGATTTTATTCTCCCAGTGGGTGTATTTTTGCATATATTCTTCATGGGAAAATATTCTACTCATTTTTTCCCCCATGGAGGAATATTTTTGAAATGTCAATATATTTTGACTGATGTCAAACCGATTCAGCAACTGTGTTTAGAATGTGCATTATTCTTCCAACAGGAATAAATTCTCCCGATATTCCCCCAAGGAGAGAAAAAGCAGAAATTAGCCCTCCGGGAGGATAAAATGATACCCTTTGTATTTACTGAGTATATATGGGGCAAACCATTCGTCATCCACACTGATCACCAAGCCCTGACATATTTTTTCAATCGAAACAAGTTCACAAAGCTAGCTGAAAAATTGCAACAGACCGTAGGTGAACGTAAACACAAATTGATCGACAATCAACTGATGCTTTGCGCTTTATACCTCGATCCTAGATATAAATGTGAAATTGAAAAGGATCAAGAAAAACTTCAATTAGTGAAATTCACGTTAGAAAACTTGTGGGAAAGAGTGAAAGTTGTGAAAAGTGGACAACAGCCGGTTGCCGATACTCAAATTGAATTACATTCGTAATCCTCACTTTTCCGCATTGATATGGAATTTGATTTTTCTCTTGAAAAATTACATTCATCAACCAGTCAGGAGAAAGTATCGGTTCTGCCATGAAAACGGGCAAAATATTCTGCCATATCACTTTGGAATAAATGATTAACATCATCCAAAATTAGAAAAGTATCATCTAAATTTTGAAAATTACCATCTAAAATGAATTTTCTGATCATCTATTTTTGATCATCTATTTATCAAAAATATCATCAAATTCACAAAAAATACCATCTATAGCAGCACATATAGATGATATTTTTTCCAAAAATAGATGATCATTTTCGACAATTAGATGATATTTTCTTAAAATTTAGATGATAAATTTGCAGATTTTTTATGATAATTTTACTAAATTTTGATGATGGTAATTTTCAGAATTTAGATGATACTTTTCTAATTTTGGATGATCCCATTAGAATGAGCCTTTTACTTTGCGATTTTAGACTCCTTTTTTGAGATATGTTTCGGAGTCAGAGAGCTGTAAATGTGTTTTATTTGTAAAAGAAAAAACTGTTCTTGTTTTGGTTTGATGTATTTTATTGCGTACTAGTTGACGGTTCGAATAAGACTGTCTTAATAATATCGATGAGCGGACAGCGAAGGGCTCTGTAACGAGTGACTGTATGAGTGTATGAGTGAGTGAGTGATGCTTGAGAGTGTATGCACGCTTAGTGTATACGCTTGAGATCATGTATTGCCTGGTGTATGCTTTATGCTTGTATTTCTTTCTCTTGCATTCTCTCTGTTCCCAAACAGATATATTCATATCAAATGAGGAACAATTGAAAAATTTGGAAATATACATCGAAAAAAATCGTCGAATAATCGAAAAAATCTTCCTGGACATAAAGCGATCCTCTTGGATTGGTGTCAAAATAAAATAAAATGTAACGAAAATAGTCAAGCGAACAGTGCACTCACAGTGGAAGATCCAGCTTTTTCTAAAATCTTACGTAAAATTATAAATAGTGCATTGTCTACAGAGACGATCTAGCGCACTGAGTGTGCGCGACGAGTAGTGAAAACAGCTCAGTTCTGTGTGCGGAATACAGCACACGAACCGAATAAGTAACTGTGAAAGATAACTTACAAAAACTTGAGTGTCTGTTGACTCAAACGCTGTGCGCTCATAAATTCACAGCTACGAAGTGAGAAGATGAAGAAGAAAGAGAGAAAGGAAGAAAGGAAAAATTCTTCTTCGCATTAGATTTTGAGTGAGAAGCTGTGCGCACATCGTTCAGAACGGTTAACTCAATCTGTTGTGATTCTGTTGAATAGGCTGCCACACTCATCATAATGAGCATAGCACACGAACGGTTTATGTCTCATACAAGTGAGACAGACTTTGAACTGAGTGTGCGATATTTCGTCTCTGATAGTCTAACCATCAGAAAACACCTAATTCCTAGGGGCATTTGTCTATACAAAAATTCAAAAATTCACGACAATATTCAAGCATTTGCCCATTTATTCAAAATATATGCGCCATTCACAAAATATTTAAAATATACACAACATTCACAATATATACACGCTATTCACAATACATTTGAAAAATACACAACATTCACAATATGTTTGAAATATTCACGCCATTCAATATATATGCAGCATTTTTGTTATTGCAATTTTAAAAAAATGTGTGTATGCTTTTGTTGTATTTTTTATTGTTTAAGTATTTTTATTATACACAAATGACCGATCTTGGGTGGTCGAACGTTTTGTGCTGTACACACTACCACTGAAACAAACGATAGAACGAACGAAGAACGTAGCACGTGCCAATCAAATGTAGCGTTTACATGGCCTGTGCAAAATGTCTCCTATACAATGAAGTAGGAGAGTTCAATGTTTCATATAATTTGTTCAAACGTAACGGATCTTCCAAATGCGATTGTATGACACTACAGCTCTGATTTGTTATTTACTCATTTTATGCTTGCTGGCGTGCTCAAACAGCTAGTAATATTAGTTTGAATAAGACATCGATGTGACATCGATGTGACATCGACATGGTGAAAAAAGACTTTCTTTCTAAGTTCCAAGATTATTTACAAAATCAAATTCCGGATGTGATTTTCTATATTCTAAAAAAGTCCGGGTTCGATACCGCAATAGCCATTCAGACATTCAGTTTTGACGTTATTAAAGACATAGAAGAATACATTAATACAGAACCGAAAGACATAACCGATTTTTTGAAGACTACAGATTATGCAAACGTGAAACCATTCAAATTTGTACCCGGCCATAAGGCACTTCTACTTGGTTTGAAGCAAAAGTCATATGAGTTTTTAAAACAAACAGACGTAAAAAAAAATCAAGTGCTTAAACCAAGTGCAACAGAAAACGGCGAAAATCTATGCGATAATAATTCATCGGTTGTTGCTAGGGTTGTTGTCGAAAATGAATGGGAGACAAAAAAAGAAGATTCTACAAAACTCCTACATGCAAAAGTGATTAAATTCGCAAAACACAAAAACATTCAGTCGGAAAATTTGAGCAATATTGTCCTGGATCTAGGAGAGGTTGTAAAAAACACAAATAAAAAAGGCGAAACTAAATTCACGTGCAATTTGAAATGTTTATTTTGTGAAACTCGGATTCCATGTCATTTCACTACTTTTTGGCAAATCAGCAATTATGAGAATCATTTGAAACGTCATTCAGCACAAAATTCAGCAGTGAACTCATCAAAGCCAGCAGCAAATACTAGAGCAAATATTTCAACAACAAATCTAGCGGGAAATGAGACAAACGAACCAACACAAACGCAAAACGAACAAAGCCATACACGAACACACGATCAAACGACACTAAAACCGACAAGAGTTGGCGCATCATCATCAAGCAGTCCGGAAAGTAGAAGTATATCTCAAATCGATACTTCGAAAAAACGTGTCTCGTTAAATCAAACAACACAACAAAGAATAAACGATCTTCTTAGCATGGATAATTTGAATTTGCACTAAAAATTAGTGAATTCTAAATCATCAATTACCAAGCAATCAATATCACAATTAATTTCACATCAAATCACATCTAATTTAACATTCATCACAAATTATTAATTCAACAACAATCTATAACGTTGGTTACATCGTGTGCACAGTGACATTCCGTGTGAATTGGTTTTTATGAAATTTGCGACACGACCAAAATGTTCTTTGTGGTATATTTGATAGAACCACAAATAAATACTGTGGTGCCCATCGAATGGGTTTACAAACATGAAGTGCAGTGGGGAAAATTTGTAAATTGCGGCCTGAATTCGAATCAAATTCATCGTATATATTACACTGAAAATCCATGTGCATACATGCCCGGTGCAGCGGATCGTTCTGAGCCATTAGCACATTATGAAGGAATAGATTTCGTTTTGGATGTGGCTGAATTCCCAGATGATGGTTGTTATAAAGGAAAACTAATAAAGTTTTTTGGTAAATTTGAGAAATCATAATTTTATTAAACATTCGACTAATAATTTCATTTGTTCTATTTCCATCAGTGAACTATGATGATGCTGTTATTTACGCCGAAAAACGACGAGCTGGCGATCCAGTAATTTATAGCTCCAGCCGATTAAAAGAACGTCCAATACCAGGAACGAACACAGGAAATGATGAACACGATGTTTCAAACGTCACGGACAATGATGTAGCCGATGATTCTAATTCGTCAGATTCGTCTGATTTGTTCAATCCTCCACTTTCTCCAACTGTGGTCTTAGTGCAACAAACAACAAATTCATCAGTTGTAGAGGATGAACATGGACATGATGAGGAGACCAGTGATTTGATTGATTTTTCATTGTCATGAATCTAATCGAATATCAGATGGCAATTCAAATGAGCTTCGATTGTCTGGTCTAAACGAGTTCGATCCATTATGTCTCACAAATCACACTGGTGAAGATACAGAGGAAAATCCCGTTAGCTCTCCAGCTGAAAACGATGGATTGATCGGTTTAGCAATGGGTGTTTCTGTTGACAATGCAATCGAGAACGAATTAGCACAACGAATTGAAACAGTGGTAAAAGTGGAACCAAGAGAAGAACAAATGAATGCCCTTGATCAATTAATATCCGAACCAGAATACACTGTGCTGGAGATTGACGACATGGTAATAACTGTTGACAGCAAAATTGGATTTGGTAAGCCATTTCTTGCTACGAGTGGTGCATTAATCAAACGCGAGGATGATATCGTTTCTGGAAATATTCCGTTTGATGAGCTGGTGAGTTGAATTTCGAATTATTTTTGACAGATTAAAACTAAAAGTTAAACTGTATTCTAATAGAAAACTGGAAATCGGCTATATAAACTGGGAGATTTGGTTTTGGAAGTCCCGGCCAAATTAATTGATGCATTCAAGGAATGGAATACTCGAAGTGACAGAAATACTTGTGAATACGATGAACGTTTCACTCAAGCACTTCTGCTTCTATGTATGGAAATAGAGAACATCAGTGATCACGAAGTCATCAAATTTGTTCAAGGTATTAATTATTCTTCTATTTTTAATGAAATGAAACATACTTAACATCGTCAACGTATGTTGCTTCTATTTATAGGTTTCATTTTGCATCGTGCAAAAAACAACAATGAACGTGCTGCATTCATGCAGGAAACAATGAAAACCATTATGGAGCAACGCAACAATAATACATCGGCATAAGTTCCGGCATACATCTATTCAATTTTTATTAAATAAAATGCAGCCAGAAAGAAAAAGATAATTCCCAAACTGTGTTCACAAAATCATGATTTCGTTATAATTTGAAACGTGATTTTAAATGTGATATAAAATCTTTTGATAAATAGATTATTTTGAAGCTAGTTTCGACGATTCTAGCGCTTTAAACAAGTAACCAAAAACGAAATTTAAAGTCATTTCTTAAATTTGACGAATCAAGAAAGAAAAACAAATATTTTTATAGCGTGAGAAATTTACAAATTCTATACTCTTCGAACATTTTATTCGATATTTATTATAGTTTGTTGTACTTTTGCAACAGTACTGATTTTGAAAATGGAAGAGTTTAGTTAATTTGATTTTGGATGGAAACCAGACATATAATTTCTAGTATGATTTATATAGAACATAAGAGTCGAACTGAAAAAGATATACACTGTTTAGTATCGAAATGATGCTAAATATTGTTTAGTAAACAAAAGTACTGAAGCCTATTTGCGAGCTATTTACATCACTTAATATATATCATTAAAGATTAGGTTATCGTTATATTTGACGATATAAACCACTTCGACAAACTCACAGAATTCTGAAATTTCCTCAAGTTAAAATATAATTATCAAATGAATAATTTTTGCTCATGTATGGTCCTACGAGATCGTTCAATATGAAGTGCTTCATGAGATTTAAATAGATATTTCTTCCACGGAATAAGTCGAACTTGTCCGTATTCCTTCATTTCTTTCATATTATTTTTTATTCAGTTATATTTTACCAAAAGGAACGAGGAGACACTAAAATATTATAAAATTATTTAATGCATTATGGAATAGAACAAAGTAATTTTCCAATACACAAATGTACCGCCGATAATCAGAACAATTAATAAATTTTATTTATCATTTCATTTAAGACACCAGCTGTTTTTTAGATTTGAAATGTAATTTATTGGTAAAGAATATTTTGAATAAAAATGCATTCCATAATTATGTGATTTTTTACTGATTATTTTACTCAAAAATATAAATTTGAAAAATTATATTTCATTTTCAATATATATCTTTAAAATGTTTGATTTGCTGAAAAGAATAACTTATTCCTAGACTTATTCACTTTGATAAAATGTGTTCTATGTCAGCCCGAGTGATTTCGATGTTGACACTTTCGCAGTTGGATAATTTTTGTTGTGTTTCAGTAGATATATTAACGGTGCCAATATAATTTTCAATATCAATGAAAAAGCTATTGTTTCCAGGGAAATTTTGCGAAACAAAATCTGCGTCTACAGTAGACCAAGTTGAGAGCACTTCAACACCACGTTTACTAGTATTGTCTGCTGAGGTTGGAACAAAATCAAGAGTATACTGTCTTTCTCTTTCTGTCTTTGCGCGTATGTACCTAAATGCCAATACCATACCAAGAACGTAATTTGAAACTTCACTTTCTTCAGGCACATATTGGAATAAAGCCCAGTCACCTACTTTCAACTCATCGGAACGGAAAATCGATTGATGTTTCTGTCTTTTTGAAGGTGTTTGACTGCTTTCAATTTGATCATCCAATGGACGTTTACGGCCTTGGTTGCGTGGCGTTGCTGGAGAATTTTTAGCTTGGACACGCTTTAGCCTATCTTTACTGAGGAATCCTTTTGATTCTGTCAGTGCCCAAATGACAGAAGACTTCAAAACACTCTTTACTGAACCATCAACATTAGGAATTTCAACAAATTTATTATTCCCTTGTATTTTGTCTTCTGTGTTTTCATGTTGCTCTTCAATTTGGGATTCAAATTCAATTAAAGGGTTTTCATTTTCTCGTGTAGCTGCCTGTGTGAAAATGTCATCATCTTCTTCTTCATCTTCAATTAGAAATTCATCAAAACCGTCCACTTCATTTTCAACTACTTTTCCCGACTTGTTTCCACGTTTAATGATTCCACATGTCAAATCTTTTTCATCAACGATCATATTAAACTTTGCTGCATCAAGTAGAGCTGATACTTTTGCTTCTTTCAGAACAGTAAGAATTTCCTCATTGGACGGCAAATCGTAGACAGTGAATTTGCTTACATTATTTTGTACTCGGGGAAATTTCACTTTAGAGGAAAGTTTGTCGTGAACAATATCATTTACCATTTCGAGCCTTCTAAACATATGAAGCACTTCCAATAAAGTGAAATTTATTCTGGTCCAATTTATTGCAGTCATTGATCTTAGTAACCTAAATGTTTCCTCACACGTTTGACTGCTAAACATGTACGGAAGAAACTTTTCAGGCGTTCCTGATTCACGTAACTTTGCAATAATATGTAAAAGACCGTATGCATTTATCTCTAGGCTGGCATATGCGGGATTTGTAATAAAATTCTTCAGGCATTTTTCAAAATCCATGCCCGCCACACCCGAATGAAATACGTTGTATGCCATACTCGTCTAATCCGTTCACATGGATGCAAATTCGTATCCAAGAATGCTGAATGTATAGCTCTACATAGTTTTAAATACGTGACAGTTGCTTCTGATCCGGGAACATGCTGTTTCAATGCGTTTAGTACGCGGTCTTGGAAACACTTTTCGAGTGACCTAAAATTTTGCCGATCATCCGGGCAAATGTCGCTTCTTACAAGTCCATGAATGGATTTGTCTATTGAATTTATCAAAACTTTTAAATGTGCGATTGATACTTGGAACGGTCCCATTGGCATACTTTCGGTCATTTTCAACAGACGATTCCGGAGTTTTGTCAATAAATGGATGCTATCCTGAAGATAGGATGTTTCATTTACACCTTTTAATATATCTTCGAAACTTGATGATAATAAATTTTGACAGTTTGTATTCATACTGCTAAGAGGTCGTGGATCCGCATCAGTTGATATTCCTAGTACATTTATGTTGTACCTTTAAAAAAAAAAGTTTGAACAACAAATTGAAAAGGTGCTCAATTGCTTGATTTTAACTCACTTTTTTAATTCATTTTTGATGTGCGTCCATCGTTTCATTACATCATCTTTAGTGAACTTATTATCGGTACCAAAAATCTGGAGAATAAATGGTGGTGTTTCTTGTTTAACCGGCTGTGCCATTACTGCATAGAGTGATGTTGATTTGGGGCATTCCAACTGTTTTTCTATATCCTGAAGTGTATGTGGTGTGTGCGTATGTGATATGGGCATTCCATCGCTTTTTCCGATAGGTAATACCAAACCAACTATTTGGTTAGTTGAAGAATCATAACAGGCTCTAGCTATTATAGTAGAGGCGTCTTCAGACACCCAAACATCCCTCGGTGCGTTTAATTTTGTGAGGTAGTCATCCAGTTGCTTGCATCTCAAATGTCCTTCTACGACGTTTTCTTTCTTTTGAGATATGTACTGCACTAGAATGTATTTTCAGGTTAAGAATCCGTTTTTCGAAGCATATAAAAAAATACTCACAAACTGTGCTAGGCTGCGGAAAGGGGAGATTATTGCTAATTACTTCATACGACTGTCTGCCACACATTATGTATAAATATATAGCGAAATCTTTGACAGCATCCGTATAGCGTCTTCGTTTCGGTTCAACATTGCAATTGTTTGAAGCTGTTTTGATTAATTCTTTGAAAATGAAAGAGACGTTTGGTGAATTTAATAAATCAGTTGTTTGCGTTTTATGGTGTTGTTTGAATTTATTATATTCCTCAATTTTCTGTGGTAGGTGAAGTAATAAAGCCCGATGACCGGGTAAAAATTTGAAATCGGGTGACACGGTCTCTTCGAGTATCGATATGAAATCTGCGTTTAATTGTGATAATGAGATATCATTATCGAACTTGTTCTTAATTAAAACACATTTCACTTCGTCAGCTATTTTATATTCTAAATAGTCTTCAAAATCGTTCCAAAAGTTTGACTGCAACAAAAGAATAATACGCTGAATAATGTAATTGATTGAGCAAACACGAGAACAAATTTATTTACCATATTTCACACTGTGCTCAACTAACAATTTTGATTCTATAATAACTTTTCTTCAAATTTAATGTTGAAATAAATCATTTTTGATCAATAATGAGGCAGAATAATCGGCAATAAATAGTGAAATACAAATGACAGTTTGTCCAATGTCAATCACAAGTAATCTGTTTCTACATGAGATTTCCAATCTAGTACAACAGAGCATGTCAAATGTAGTGTCAAACACTAATCTGAGCTATGTGTTTCAAAGTACAGACGCAAACGACTACAAAGAGAGGCGCCAATTTGAAAATACACGTACACAAAAATTTTATTAAAAAAACATATACACGCATATTCAAATATTCAGTATACATTCACAAATATTCACAACATACAAACACATTTACGACAACATTCACGGACATTCACCACATACAAACACATTCACAGATATTCAAGTATACAAACACATTCACACATTCACACTCATATTCATTTTGACAGAAGCCCCTAGCCTAATTCCCATCGATTTTCATAACTTTTAGTGAACTTTTCTATTTATATTTTTATTATGGCTGGTAAAGCTTGCTACGAAATACTATGTGCAAATTTACCACTGCCAAAATCAGGAACAGTTTGTAAGCTCTTCAGATTTTCTCAGGCTCTATTAGTGAAAGTTAGCAGATTAATCTTTTGATATTTATTCACTTATTTGTAGTAAATCGAATTTACGCTCACAAAGAAAGGATTATCGAAGGAGAGCTGCGATGTAAGTCACTTCTTGAGCACCTCAACCAGTTCAATGCTCCTAAATCAATTTTCCTCTAGGAAGATGCTTCGGGAATTTTGAAAAGAGTAGTATTTGATTCTCATTCTAACCAAATGATTGGATTAGTTTTGCCCATGAACGAAGAAAATGGTATGCCGCAAATAATGCATTTTAAAGCAGAATCAGTTGAGAAAATGAAAGAGAATTTGGAAAAGCCACAATGTACGCTAGTCTACATAGTAACAGCACAGCCGTTAAAAGAAAAAACACCTCCATTCATTTTGCAAATATTTTTCACAAACAACAAATTTGATAGGCATGCCGTGTCAAGACGATGGGAGCACACTATTAATGAACTAAAAAAGTGGGCATTGAAATTGAAAGAAAGTGGTTGAAATGAAAATTGTAATGGAAATGTATGCATTTAATATTTACAGATTTGGGATTGATGTCGTAGGTATTTCATCGGATGGAGATAGACGTTTACTGAGCACAATGAAGACTTGGACTTCATTCGATTTAAAGCCATCAACCTTAGCAACAACCACCATTAGTTTGAAACTTAGGCCATGTTTAGTTCAAGACACTATTCATATTGGCACCAAGTTAAGGAATCGGATATTAAATTCATCCATTGTTGTTCAATTGGTACGAAAATAGTTTCTACTGTGCACATAAAAACATTGCTGAAGACAGTGGCAAAAGAAGTGCACGGACTAGTTCCATCGGATATAATACCGGAAGATAGGCAAAACTATAATTCACTGGAAAAAATCATGGATGATCGCGTACTAAATGCAATGAAAACACATGTGGCTGACTCTGAAGGAACAATAATGTATCTAACATTATGCAAACTTATAACGTTTAGTTTCATTGCAAAAAAATTGAAACCGATAGAACGAATATACAATATTTGGTATGCAGTATATTCTTTGCGCTGCTGAAGGAAATGGGTGAAGTCAAACAACGACTATTCTCTCAATGATAATTTCATTTCAGACAATGCGTATACTTGCGTAGAAATTAATGCTCAGAGCTTGATTGAAATTGTAATTAAACTAAGATCCAACGGACAAGAAAATCTTTTTCTGCCACAATTGTTTGCCAGCCAGCCATGCGAGCACATTTTTCGAATGATGAGGTCAATGGGAACGATACATTTTTCAAAAATAAACTTTTCGTTGAGTGAAATATTACATTTGATTGCAAGGGTGGAGATAATGAATAAAATCATCTGTAATTGGATAGACATTGAGTTCCCACGAATTTCGAAAGAAAGAACTTCAGACATTATACAAATGTTTCCGTCTAGTGTTGTCAACGAACGAGTTTGCGATGTTTGCGAACGTTTTATCACAAACGATAAATTCGTGATTCGTATTGCTTAATATATAAGCATATGTATCGTTTTTTTGTGTGTGTTTGACCACCATGTAACTCAAGAACGGTTAGACCGATTCCGTTCAAAATTTCGGAGGATCCATAAAATCGGCCTGCGACGCATCACGTGAATTTTGGGGACGGTCTGAGCCCCCTTCGGGTACCTCCCATACAAATGTTTCCCCTTGTTTGGACCTTGTTTTGAATGACAATATCTCGAAAACGGTGACGTAACATGAGGCATTCTTCAAGAAACCGTTTTGAGATCCAAGATATCCCTACCCTTTCGAGCTGTATGAGGGTCTGAAAATGTGATATTTTTTGCATAAAAATGCTAATATATCAAGAACGGCTATATAGATTGAGTCCAAATTTGGCATCAAGGGTTGATTTTCGCTCCTCTCCAAGTTTGTTTTAACAACCCCATAGATGCGACACTTCCTTCGTGTACCTCCCGTACAAAATAACACTTTTATAATTATTTTTATATTAAAGCTCTAACGGTCAAACATGGAGCAAATAAGTTTAATCACAACTGCAATCAAATACGAGTGGAGATGCCATATTAAAAAATAGTATAAAAAACTCTTCGAAACATTACACGTTCTTTTGATGGTACATTTTATGGAAATAGTTGATACATTTACATTAAAATGAAACACATTAACGGACTTCATAAACGCCATATTTATACACCATAACGGAATCATATATTTTCACTTGGCGAAACGTTTTATATCGTTGACTGCTAGCGTGTTGGTGACCAGCAACAAATGTCAAATTTCTTCCATTGTTTCTGATGGCATTCACGGTTTCGGTATTATTGAATTCGATTTATTTTTGGTTTGTTTTTCAAGTTGGTTGTATTTTTAAAATTGAAATCTTATCATTCATTTGTTTTCATTAGTGCGAATAGTGGATCATAGATGACAAAAAAATGATTGATCTGGGTATATGTTTTGAAATATTGATTTAATGCTTTGTTTTCATTTTTGAATATTGGTTTTCGAGTGAACGGTCGCCGTGTTCAAATTGATGCTTGCTTTTTTAGGCAAACCGAAATAACTCTTACCGAACTAAGTCATATGACAGAGGCGAATTTATTTCTGCGTATGTATGAGTTTTCTTGAATTGTTTTGTTGTTTTTTTTTGTTTGTTCCATGTATGCTATTGAACGGCATGGTGCCGTAACTTGGCTGAAAATTTGACATCGGTTCGAGGACTTGTGTGATTTGGTGTCCGGAGTGCATTGGATTATCGAAAAGATACAAATGATTGGTTTTTATTTATTGTTGCCTTCAAACCGATTAAAAAAAATATGTTTTACTTCTGTAGGTATGAGAAGCGTGTCACAGTAAAATATATGCGTTGAATATAGATTGAAAATTCACCCATATATAAAGAGTTGATCACAACGTTTTATTTCAAACGGTGGGTTTCTAAATTATCCAGCAGAGTGTGTTTATGATTGCTTGTCAAATGTCATTGTTCATTCGAGGTTATAAACATTTCACCCGGTGTTGCATCGAAAGCGATTGTGCCTCTTTTTCAGGCATTGGTTCGTAGATAGAACTACATACATAGAAGTAGCCCTACTATAGTAGCCACTGTTTAGTATTTCGTTGCGTACACAGCACAGCAGCCACTGCGTTGACTCACATACGCTTGTCACTTCAATACAGTGCGCACGTTGTATTGAAATGGCGTGAGTGTCTGAGTCAACGCTCTGGCTGCTGTGCTGTGTACGCAACGAAATACTAAACAGTGGCTACTATAGTAGGGCTACTTTTATGTATGTAGTTCTATCTGCGAACCAATGCCTGCACTTTTTTCATTTAATTTCCTCTTTTTTATTTGGTTAAATTCGACAATAACAAACATGCATTCGCGAAATTCAAAATTGGTACGCGCAATACTTTGCGGTGTTTATCATTTCAATTGCAATTTCGGTGTTATAATCTTTCTTTTTCATTATTTTAGTATGCATGCGAAAGTTGTGTGAACGTGCAGTTCCATCGATTCGAAGATTATCGGGCGCATTCACGTATTGTTCACGGTGTTTATCTTCGGAATGAGGCCCCAGCGCGCTCAACTATTCCACCCGCCAGCCGTGGTCGGCCATTTCAACGCCATCAACCGCGACGTTCCCTGAATACGTTTAGTATTCGTCCTCAAGACATGAGTGGTCTCGGTGCTATGATCACTAATGCTGTCAATGAAGGTATGGTTCCTTTTCTGTTTAATTGTAAACATTCTCAATATAGTTTCCATTCCATAGGTGTTGCTATTGGTATAATCGAAGGCATACAATCAGCAATGCATGCTTGGTCAAATCGTGATTTGAGCGCCGGTATGTATAAAATGCGTAACAATTGATTTCATTTCACTATTGATTCATTGATTTAATAGGTGCCGTTGAAAATTTGCCATCAATTACTGATGTGGGGCGGTTCCCGAATGAATCTCCGGATGCGATTGGCGAAAATACCATCAACATTGCTAAAGCACCTGGCAATCTGGCAAGCGCCAGTGATAGTGTTACCCCGGAGCCAAACAAAACGGCAAAAAGGCTATTGGGCTATGTTGACGGCAAATCTGATGTATTCTTTGAGTATCTACTTGGCTTTCCAGTCAATGTTCAACCTCATCCAACGATCGCTAAATTCGAGGCGTTGTTGTCGGCATATGATGCAGAACGTCCACCAGAATCTCATTCAGATCGAGAAATGTGGTGAGTTGCATCTGAGTTTAATCGCCATAGATTGGCACTCACGGAAACGCCCGATCAAGTACCAAGCAACATTTTGTGCGGTCTAAATGTGTTTGAACGCTTCAACGAACATCACCAGCTGCCAACTGATGGAAATTCAACCGAAGGTGCTTCGGTTGGCGATAATGAGCTGAGCCCGAACATTTTCGGTTGCAGAACACAAGCCGATCCTTCAAATTCCGTGAAGTTGGAGCTCATTGCTGATCCAAAATGTGATTCGGAAGCCAATGATGAGACTTTGGTTTATTATTTATTGGACTGTGTTTTGATTTTTTGTGTTTTTCAGCCATCAACAACACCGTTCGCATCGAGATCTACAGATTTACATTTTCGATATTTTATTAATATGTTAATAACCAACATATTGTAATAAAAAAACGTCTTATTAACATATTTTTTTACTAACGTTAATAAAACATATTTTTTTAATACCATATTTGGTTATTAACGTTAATAAATTATTTTTTTATTAATATGGTAACAGATCAGGGAAAATATAAGCTTTACACTAGATAGAATTGACTTTTTTCGTTACCCCCCAAGAAATTGTTTCGCTTATACCCATGCCTATTTGTAGCTGTCATTTGACGTTTCAATTTTCATATAGTATTGAATTTCGCTTATTTACTCATTGATTCGTTCCTTTTTGTTCAGAACGTCGCAAATTTATAATATTACCGGTGATGCCGTGAGTATTTTAGCATTTGAAATTACTGTTTCAATGATTAGTTGATATTATCACCAAGTTTTTTCAACTTGCTGCGACATTGTTTGAGTGTTCAGCGCTATTTGAAACGGTGCTCTTAAATTGTCTGTAAATTCAAGTGTTTGCATGTTCGAGCCCAATTAGTTTCATTTAGTACTGTGAATAAGGTGTTTTCGTATAATTTATGTTCTACTATCATATTTTTGAATGACGTGGCAATCCAATTTCCTACCAACAATCTATATGCATTTGTCAATTTCCCATACATGCATTATAAATCTGAATCCGAATAAATCTGATTGGCTCATATGGTGCAGAAAGCGAGAAAAGATGACATATTATTATATAAATCACAAATTATATAAGGTTTGCTTGAGCGCCCGGGTGGGCGGTCGGTCGGGCGGATTATGAATCGCAGTTTTAAAAGATTCTTAAGAAAGCGAGAAAAGATGAAATATTAACTATAAATCAAAAATTATGTAAGGATTGCTTGAGCGGACGAAAATTAAATTTATTGTCATTTATTGGTGTTTTAAAAGATAAACATAAATTGTTCAATTTTATTTTTTCATTTGACTGCGAAGTCGTGGCAAAAAATTAGTGGAGAATATGTTGGATTCATCTTTGAGTACAACTGATAAATTCCGTTTTTGTCCTGATTCTACAGCTAAACGTCTTTTAATGATTTTACTGCGGGCACGCAAAACATCTGCCGAAGTTTCAGTGGACGATTTCTTGTTGGCCTTTTGTGATTCACGCAATTCATCATCATTTGGTGAACCAGCGGGCGGGCGTGCGGACGATTCAGGAGCTTCAGAATCATCACTTACATCAGGTGAATGGGCGGCCGGCAATACATCAATAATATTTAGCGAACCAGCTCGGTATGACTAGGCCTATTTTTTTTCGGATGATGCAGATGTATGTTTACTTTTTTTTTGCTGTGCGGACGAGATCGTTGTTGGTCAAGCTCGTGGACGTGCGGGCGGGCGTTCTCTTGATTGTTTTCATATTTTCGATGAAAGTTTTACTGCAAAGAATAAGAATATTAGTTGAGATAAAGCAACAAAACAAAATAATAATCGTTAATATTTACCCAATGCCTCCACATTGTGTCAATGTTTTTTTGGTTTCGTCGAATGTAAATGGTCCTGATTCAGCATAGATCTTGCCGAAATCCAGGAGTGCATTTACTAAAGTGGTATTCAAGTCCTCGAGTTCTTCGTTATCTCCTACATCTAGATCATTCTCCTCAATTTCTTCATCTTGTTCGTCATGGATCATCATGTCGGCCCCAATTTCTTCACGTTGTCCATCCTCCTCATTTTCTTCATATAGTTCGTCCTCCTCATTACTTCCTTCCTCTTCACCTTCTAAATCTTCATCTTCATCAAGTTCTTCATTTCGATCGCCCTCCTCATTATTTTCATCTTGTTCTTCCTCTCCACCGTCTACCTCATCATCATCTTCATCAAACTCTTCATCTCCATCAGAATCTTGTTCACTACCAGAGCTTAGAAATTCTAAATCTTCACCACCTGATGATGAGCTTTCTTCTTGGGGATCCACTTGATGACCTTGTGCAAGATGCTTCTGGAAGCATTTGTGTCGGCGGAGCTTATAATTGCCAGAATGCAAATCTGTGTGTATGAAAGTTTTGCATACACGGCATCTGAAAAAGTGTTATACTACTTCGTGATTTTCATTATACACCAATTGAAAGATTTCGTAGGTCTTCGACCTATAGATGCCGCGGTCTTTCTTGCGCACCATATGCAGATACCATGTTTTTTCTTTGACCATTTTTCGGCGAAATTTTTTCGTAACTTTATCTGCCTGAAATAAGAATAAGTGAAGGAAATTGAAAAAGACGGGCATGTACACATTATTTTTGAAAATCTTATTTATTTAAACACCGAATCGTCAGTTGACTAGTGTGTATGTGATATAGTTATACCGTCCAGTCAGGCTAAATAAAAAAAAACACACACATTGATACAATTTTGTCGTCAACATTTTGTTGTTTTTATACCCTGACTGAGCGGCACAAATGTATCACATGAATACACAATAATCAACAAGGGAAAGAGTTCAGATGAAACGAACATCAAGTGCGAATGAAGAAACAAATATTTCTGTGACTCATGCATAAACGGGAACGTTTTGTCAACAAATCAGAGACTTGCCGTATGCACAATATGTGTGTGTCTAAATTCTTTATTATTATATGAATCGATTTTAGCATTTGAAATTACTGTTTCAATGATTAGTTGATATTATCACCAAGTTTTTTCAACTTGCTGCGACATTGTTTGAGTGTTCAGCGCTATTTGAAACGGTTCTCTTAAATTGTCTGTAAATTCAAGTGTTTGCATGTTCGAGCCCAATTAGTTTCATTTAGGACTGTGAATAAGGTGTTTTCGTATAATTTATGTTGTACTATCATATTTTTGAATGACGTGCATAGATGAGCGCAAGGTCACACAGATCACAGATTACCCCCCCCCCCCCCGATTGAGCAATTACCCCCTAGTATTTTGAAATGAGGCCACAGAATTTTTAAAATGTCCCCCTACAATTTTCAATGTTCTGAAAAGTACCTAACGACATTTTCCTTCCAATAACTATAACATAGAGTTGATTTTGTGTGCAAAATTACCTCTGCAATTTATTCTTTGCTCAATACAAGGAGAAATACACAATCAAAGATTATAATCCAGGAGTATTTCGGCATGGGTAGTGAAAATTCTAAGAATTTGGTACAGGTACAAATTGTATGTATTTTGGCAGCGCTAGTTATGTGTAGCTAAAAGTACACCGTAGAACTGCGAAAATGCCTTTTCTTTAAAGAGTTCTGATGCTAAATATTGGAGACTGAGGATTTAATTTCATTCAATAAGACATCCACTTTATTAATTATTATCAACTAATTAGCTATTTATCGAATAAATAGAATCAGTTTGTCAGCACTTTTTGATTATGAGACCAACTGTGAGTTGGCAGACGAGACATAAACAAAAGAAGGTTTTATTAAAAAAAACTTTTTTTCAACAGATCAAAACATAAATTTGTGCAATGAATTGTTGTCCAAAATACTTTTAAATTTTGGAAAATGCATCAAATCAGGCCCCTATTGTTCAAAAACTGTTCATTTTGAACATATGTTCAAATTTTCCGAAATAATACAAATGGGAATATGTTCAATTCAATATTGTATCTGTTCAAAGTGAATATATATATGACAAAATATGAAAAGTTTTCAAAAAAGAATGACGCAGCTATGTAGTTGAATCACTTTTTTGTGAACAGTTCACCTAAAGTTTGAATATATATTCACTTTGAACACATACAATATTGAATTGAACATATTCCCGTTTGTTTTATTTAGTAAAATTTGAATATTTGTTCAAAAAAATCTTTTCATTTTCAAAATGAACAGTTTTTGAACAATAGGGGCCAGGTCGAAGTCAACTTTCAGGGGAAATGAGAGTCATTTTTTCCGAATTGAAAGAACCTATGTACTAAATAAATAATTCTCTTGCGTCTTCATTCAAGAATCTCATTCAAGAATTTATGTCATTGAACAAATAAAAAACAACAAATGTGTTCCAATTTAGACGCTATAGAAAAATGATTAAAATTAATTAAAAATTACCCCCTCGAAATTATTGATAAGCCCACAGAACACCCCCTCAAATTTGTCATATTTTCGGAAATTTACCCCCCTCTTAGATCGGCAATGCGCCCATCTATGATGACGTGGCAATCCAATTTTCTACCAACAATCTATATGCATTTGTCAATTTCCCATACATGCATTATGCCCGAGTAAATCTGATTGGCTCATATGGTGCAGTTGCATGTGTGTTGTATGCACTCATAGAAACCTCCATTCATGTTTGGATACGCCAAAGCATGTCATATTGGAGTTGAGTCCTACCTCTTGTCGAGTTGTTATCTATTTTAGACATTTTGATAGTGCATCAGTATCATTTTGCCAATATTTTCATCAATTCAGCTGTTTGTGTTCAGAGAATTGTTGCATTCCCTATGTTATCGTTGTGTTGCAACACAATCCACAAATCCATGGATTGTTTTATTATTTATACGTATCATTGTAACGCTAAAATTTTCTTTATTTTTATTTTTATTTAGCTAAGCTGCATAATTTGTGCCGATCCTCAGCCTACATATCGCGTGTATAACGATTTTCGTAAACATTTACGTGAATGTCATGGAATTCGTCAGTTGCCCCATGGATTGTTGCCGCCGAGGGGCGAATCACTACTGAAATATTGAATAGTACTGAAAGGTACTAAAAAGTACTGAAATGTATTGAAATACATTAAATGTATTGAATACAATACAATTCAGTACTTTTCAGTACCTTTCAGTACATTTCAGTACCCTTCAGTACCATTCAATACTTTTCAGTACTATTCAATATTTCAGTAGTGATTCACCCCTAGGTTGCCGCAGTATGAAACATTCGCGGGCTCATCTCATTATTGCAACAGCAATACAAACATTCAACGTTCGAACTCTCAACCCGCAAACACTCAATTCAACAATGACGTACCAGCTTCTGAAGCTGTTGAAGAGCCAGATTCTCTCGCACAGTCACCGAAGGTAATAATTGAGCTTCGTGTGTGATCTCTTCTACAATTTATATTGTTTCAGGTGTGCAACTCGGTATCTCGAGAGGCATGAAAGAAGCGCTCGAGACCATAAATCAATTGCGATCGAAAACAAATTCAAATTTTGGTAAGCTATTGCTCGATTGTACATTGATTTGCGATTAATCAAACTGTATTTCTTAAGGAAACGCGGCTGTCGGTGTTAGTCAACAACCCGGCCCTTCGTCACAAGTCGGTGCTTCTCATTCAGGATTTTTGTCAACCGGCTCTATGGCCAGACCAGTTACCATTTTGGACTACGACCGATTGCCGATCGGTGAATTCCTTGATCCAATCGTTCAACATCATCAAGAATTGTTGCGCAAATATGGAGTCGATGGTCCAGATCCCGGCCATCGATTACACCAAAATTGGTTGGATTCATATTGGTTTATGAATCATCGTTTGAAGTATCTCACCGAGCCCGATAAAGTGCCGATCGGGGTCGCGTATTCGTTGGGTCTATTGGACGACCATCAATCCAAAAAATCGGATCGTCTCAGTGTTCGAGCCATCGGTGCTGGAAAACATACAACATGTAATTGATCAACTGTATGTTTTAGTGTGTCATGTCTTTATTTCCATTGTTTTTTGGAGGAAGCGATACACAAGGCCCAGAAGAAAAAAGACCTCGGAGCTAAAAATGTCCAATGACGATTCCAAATAAAATCATATTGTTGTTGCCAATTAATCAATTGTTGTTTTTATTTGTTATTTAGGTGATTTGCCTTACGATAAGTGCAATTTTCTGATTATTTTTCAGCTCGTTTGTATTGTTTTGATTTAGGTTAGGGTTAGATGGCATTCTATTTAGCTATTATATGCTGTTCATGCGATTCAGTGTGTCGATTTAACCCTTGTATATGAGGTGGTTTGGCCTGTGATTATACTGTTTCAGGATCTACTGAAACCCAGTTGGCATTCCAAAGCGAGCGGACCCACCGAACAAGTGTGGCGAGCATGATGCTTCGCTTTTAGGAGGCATCTATTGATATGAATCAACGCCTTATGCGTGTTCGCCGACCTTTTTCTGGTTGAGTATCATTTTTTATTATTTTGTAAGCCCGCATAATAGACCATTCGGCATCACGCTGGCTAAACCAACATGCCGACAAAGGCTTAGCACTTGCCGTTGGCACCGAGAGTACTCGGATGGTTATATAATGTTTTAGGATTCCTCTGAATACGCAACCAGGCCCCAGTGTTCCGAAACACTTACCTGAGTTTACGCAGTATTTACCGAATTGAATTCGTTGCTTTTAAATAATCGCTTGTGAAGTCGATTCAAAATCCCATTTTATTCAAATGTTGTGATACAATCTTACCGAATTCAATCAATACGACGCTGAGGCGTCGTGAATGTTTGCCGCTACGACTGTACCGAGTCGTTACATTCACTGAATCGCTATAAAACCGTTTCTAACTTCAATTTATTTAATTTTTGCCTTAAAATTCATCGAATCAATTAAAAATTCGTTGCCTTACACCCAAAGCTGCTGAACCGTAATTAAATTGATTTTTATTTAGTTTTGCACTTGATATTACCGAATTATTTAATTCCTTTGTTTCTCAAACAGTTTAATTACGGTTCAGCAGTGAACAAGTTCGCTGCTTTGGGTTCACCAAGAAATATGGTGAAAATATATAGAAATTGTAATAAAACGTTTCCATTAAAATAAAAATAAAAAAAACTGTTCCATCATAAAATTCCAGTCAAAATGAACATTTTCGTAATGTAATGTTTATTAACGGTTGATTTAAATAGTGTACAAATAGATAATTTCTGTTTGAGATTAGTGCTCAGCACTTTGCAACAATTGAATAAATTTCAATAAAAATATTTGGATTGAAATTGCAAAAGTTAACGTTAGGGGAAATCGTTGGCAAAATCTTAATTTGATGGGATTTTATGTTTGATCAAAATTTTGAATCTCTCACTTATTTGAATGTTGGATGTGTAGCTGAAGTTGAGGCTAAACAAGCTGAAATCACTGCGAAAATGATACTTAATTATACACATCAACCAAAGAGCGGTGCAAGGAATTCACCAATTTGGGAAACTCTTCACCTGATATTTGACAATGATGGAACGGAAGTCGAGGGTTTCTACTGCTGTACATCATGTGAAAAAGTTGAATACAGCTCATGTGCAGTAAGAGGAAGTACAGTATAGCTTTTGCGGCATGGATGTGTTACAAAGCGAAGCTGTGAAATTAAAGTTGATGGTACTGAATTAAAGACGTTGAAAAAGGCTGCAGCCAAATTTGTATGTTTGGATTTGCGACCATTTTACGCCTTGGAGTGTCCCGACTTACACGATCTCGTAATGGCTGGTGTTATATTAGGCAAAAAGTATCATATTATATGGGTGCATATTCAATCGAATGAAAAAATATTTAGAAGACATGCCAACTGATTCAGAAATCATCAAAGCGATGAAAGAGGCTGGAAGGAACTACATTTCGAATAATTCGTTGGACATAGATCCTAAAATGACCCACAAAATTTGTACAGTTCTCAATCCATTGTTAAAAAATATCGCAATTACAGCATTACCATCCGACAGAAAGGCAGAGCATGAATCAATTGATGCACAAATAAAATAAATTGAATTACATTCGTAATCTCGACTTTTCCGCATTGATATGAAATTCGGTTTTTCTGTTTTTCTGAAATTTGGACCAGTTATGGGAGGGACGTGAAGTGCGGTATACTCTCGAACTAAATGTTTCCTATAGAAATCAAAGGCAATGTACATGGTGCTGGTGTCGTCATTTGAACATTTGTACGAAAACGTCTCTGCCATGGGACCAGTCAAGAAAGAATGACATGACTACTGCAATATGACTAATTTTCAACACAAAACATCGTGCGACAAAATAAATTTTGCGATTTGAGACTTCTTTCTTAAGATATATTCATTAGGGTGGGCCGATTTCGAAATATGAGTGATATCAAAGACGGGTAGTGCGGCTTTGATAAAGCATGTCGAGAGGAACATTTTTCGTTTTAGAAGTCATCCCGAAGAGCTAACCCTGGCCCGCTAAGGCCAAAGGTACATGAGTTTTTCCAGGTTTTTCCAAAAAGTGTGCAATAAAAGTCATTCAAAATATGATTATTGAGATTTACATTCACTTTATATTAAATTTTTGGATCACAATAAATGATATTATTATCAAATTTGGTCGAAATGGTCTTAATCGACGTGGTTTAATGTGTAGAATGAGCTAAATCGACGATTCCATGTGAAATCAAAAAAAATCTGCGGGCATGGTGACGGATTTCAAAATCATAAACTAATAGTTGTTGGGAATATAGAAAAACTCAAAAATCCAAATTTTTAGCTCAATCGGTATAGAGGCTTAAGATCCCTTAGACATCGAAATTTCGATTTTGGCCTGAACTCGAAATTTTTGAATGACCACCATTTCCAAACGCCATTACAGAACTTGCTCAAATTTTCGGAGCAGATAGGTTTTGAAGAGTACTGCATGAGACTTGTTTAGATAGGAGCCCCCTGGGTCACTCCCCATAGAACATTTTTCATTCAAAGTTGGGTACCTAAGTAAACCCCATTAGACGTCCGAAATTTTAGACCTTTTTTTTCGTTAAATCGATAGCTCTTTAGGTCCGCTACACGCGTAATCTATCAAAAGTTTGTATATCTGCCAAGTTTTTGTACTTTTGTTGGGCCAAATCCAGTTTTCTCACGTTTTTTTCGTGTTTTTCGACCAAAATCTCAATTCATACTACCAAAATCATCTTGAGAACCAGTGAAAAGTAAAAATAAATTATATTTCAGTCATTTACTTGCGTTTTACTGTTGTAAATATTCGATTCGGTCACCAATTACCTCGAAAAACCGCAAAATTATCATAAAATGTACGTTGGGGTGGACCAAATGGTAAAATCAACTGCGAAATCAACATGGCTATGATTTCCCACTTAGTACAAGCTTAGAGAAGAATTTTGATACCATCGGCTTTTATGTCCAATGCCTTTTGGGCTCCCTCTGCGAACAGGCAACTGGCCCATTCCCTCATTCCATAGAAAAAATCGATGAATTTGACATTTGTATGAAATAATTGGTTCTTCTCGGCATTTTTGATAGTCTTGAACGATTTTGATCGGTTCTATGTACGAATGTCTAGTGATCTAGAGTATTTTCAAAATGCTTTTGGATATTCATGAGACATTTTTGTATTGATTATTGCTAAAAAATGACAATATCTCCCAATTTTATGAAAAACGATCAAGTAAAACAGATCCCAATATGTCAATAAATGTAATTCCACACCACAATATTCCAGAAATCGTCAATTATGCATTCAATTGTAAATTAATATGTTTTACTTGAGCATTTTTCATAAAATTGGGAGATATTGTCATTTTTTAGCAATAATCAATACAAAAATGTCTCATGAATATCCAAAAGCATTTTGAAAATACTCTAGATCACTAGACATTCGTACATAGAACCGATCAAAATCGTTCAAGACTATCAAAAATGCCGAGAAGAACCAATTATTTCATACAAATGTCAAATTCATCGATTTTTTCTATGGAATGAGGGAATGGGCCAGTTGCCTGTTCGCAGAGGGAGCCCAAAAGGCATTGGACATAAAAGCCGATGGTATCAAAATTCTTCTCTAAGCTTGTACTAAGTGGGAAATCATAGCCATGTTGATTTCGCAGTTGATTTTACCATTTGGTCCACCCCAACGTACATTTTATGATAATTTTGCGGTTTTTCGAGGTAATTGGTGACCGAATCGAATATTTACGACAGTAAAACGCAAGTAAATGACTGAAATATAATTTATTTTTACTTTTCACTGGTTCTCAAGATGATTTTGGTAGTATGAATTGAGTTTTTGGTCGAAAAACACGAGAAAACGTGAGAAAACTGGATTTGGCCCAACAAAAGTACAAAAACTTGGCAGATATACAAACTTTTGATAGATTACGCGTGTAGCGGACCTAAAGAGCTATCGATTTAACGAAAAAAAAGGTCTAAAATTTCGGACGTCTAAAGGGGTTTACTTAGGTACCCAACTTTGAATGAAAAATGTTCTATGGGGAGTGACCCAGGGGGCTCCTATCTAAACAAGTCTCATGCAGTACTCTTCAAAACCTATCTGCTCCGAAAATTTGAGCAAGTTCTGTAATGGCGTTTGGAAATGGTGGTCATTCAAAAATTTCGAGTTCAGGCCAAAATCGAAATTTCGATGTCTAAGGGATCTTAAGCCTCTATACCGATTGAGCTAAAAATTTGGATTTTTGAGTTTTTCTATATTTCCAACAACTATTAGTTTATGATTTTGAAATCCGTCACCATGCCCGCAGATTTTTTTTGATTTCACATGGAATCGTCGAAATGTCAATTTCTAATGGAAAAATGATTCAAAGTTGCTTAGCAGGGCCATAAAACTCAAATGTCAACCAAATTTGAAAAAAAAACTTTTTTCCTGCGCATCCTAGAGGTGTGACTCTCTAGAAAAAAATGTAGCCAGAAAAAAATCAGTGCGATTCCATATGAAAAACAACAAAATTGGTTGGAAAATAAGAGAGATATTGAGATTTGAATTTGACAAATTTTGGCGATTTTTTCACCATTTTTTTTTTAAATTTTTGATGAAAAATTTTTCGACGAAAAATCGCCAAAATTGGTCAACTTCAAAATGCAATATTTCTCAAAATTCGTTCAACCATGATTTTAATCAATTTTCGTGCCTCATTTTCATATTTCAACCGAATCGAATTGAATCCACTCTAAAATCAGCGTAGATTTTCTGTGCAAACTTTTTAATTGACGAGTAAAGAACACTATGTGAGAACGACAGACTGCCGTGATTTCAAAACACCACTTTGATTAGAGCTCCCATTTAAAATCCAATTTTAATCATCAATATCGAAAATTTTGAGATAAAAATCACAACAATTTGAACATCAATATCAAAATTTCAAATGATTATGTAACTAAACAATGTTTAATAAACATCACATCAAAACCTAACCTAAATTGCACTGATTTTACCTTGGAAATTGATTTGTATTTTTATTTAACAATTATTTAATTCGATTCGATTCACTTTAACGCAGCAAAATTAGCACTAAATTTATCACCAGTTCCACCCGAAAATAATTTTATTAATAAAATTATTACTTAAACACTGTTTATTTTGGGTGGACGATCACATGTTTTGTTTTGAAATTGAAAACTTCACACATATTCAAATGTCATTTTCAATTCAGCACCTTGGGACAGTCATTCAGCAGAACTGTCATTGTGATTTAGTATTGTTGTTTTGACAATTTGAGCACACAAGTTACTGTTTCTCAATTACACGTTTAATTTCATCATTTATTTGTATGTGAAAGATGATTGGATGTGGAAATTTATTTGCAAAGAATAGTTAAATAATACGAACTGTGATCCAGGCGTTAGTGGTCTTATTCATTTGTCATCGATCGCCAAACATGAGCATATTAAAAAAGTGAAGGAAAATGATCAAGACTACCCTTTCCTCCTAACCAAATCCACTGATTACACAAACAAATGTGAAGTCATTTCTCTACTTTCCCCTTAAAATCATTTAGTAATAATGAATTGAATTTTATTTTTTGATTGATAGTGATTGAAAACAGTAAATCGGATCCAAAACCAGTATCATGTCCGAAAAATACAACATATCCAAATCATGGTTCATTTAAGTTGAATTGCACGGGAAGAGTGAATGATGACTATGTGATGAATTTAGTAATGGAACCATCGGTGAATGATGAAAATGTCACGCAATATCCACAATTTGGGTATTTGTTTGTTGCGTTTTGGCCATCAGTTGGATTGGTATGGCGGTTGTTGTTAGTGTTGGTGATTCAATTTGTTTTGATTTACTCGGGAAACGGGCGGAACGATACGGACATCAACATATATACCAGAACAATTTTATCTACTACTTGTTCGGCCTCGTCCGGCCATTTGTAATAAATATACCTTTTTTTTCTCATTAAAAAGCCAACAATTTGTACGGGTATGCTATGTCACAGCGTTTACCAATTGGAGAATATAAACGGCTTTCTGAGAGCAAGATCAAGCACAAATTCAACACATTAGATCAACGAACAAATGTTCGTTCGATTTTAAATTTGAAGGATGATTTGGACAGAGGATACATATTTGAAGTCGACTTACACTACCCTGCAGAACTTCATGAAAAACACAATGATTTCCCGTTTTGCGCGGAAAAGCGAAGCATATCGGGTATAATTAAGAATAACAAGTTAATTTTAATATTTTACGATAAAAAAATTATGTTGTACTCTATCAAATGTTAAAATTAGCTCTCGAACATGGTTTGGTATTGAAAAAAGTTCACCGTGTGCTTCAATTTAGACAGAATAAATGGTTAGAAGAGTATATTAATTTGAATACACAATACCGTGCTGAGGCCACTAACGAATTTGAAACAGATTTTTATAAATTGTTGAATAACTCAATTTATGGGAAAACTATGGAAAATCTTCGTTTGCGTTCAGACATTCGACTTATAAATGAATGGAATGTTAGAGTAGGTGGTAGGAGTTTAATTGCTCAACATAATTTTAAAAAATGTAAAATTTTTGATGAAAATTTAGCTAGTATCGAAATGCGGAGAACACATATTCTCACGAACAGACCCATCATTGTAGGAATGTGCATTTTAGAAATATCAAAAGTGTTGATGTATAAATTTTGGTATAACTTTTGAAACCAAAATATAGTAGTGTAGATAGAGTGATTTTCAGATCACAGTACAAAAATAAGCGGAACGTTTGCTCACGATTTCTTCGACTGCCATTTAACTTACCTTCAGCTTCACAACATTTTACCAACATTTTACCAACATTTTACCAAACAATTGCTATAAAAACAAACAAAAATCTAAAATAGAATAAGAAACACTTTTTTGGTATTTTTTTTTTTTTATTTTGAAAATTGATGCATCAATTATTGTTTGGGCACATTTCATTTCATTGTAAGTTTTTTGTGGTTACATGACAACAATTCGAAAAAATATTTTTTACTATTTTTCTTACTTTAAGGTTGAAAAATACATACTCAAATAATAATAATAATTAATATGCTTAAGTAGAAATGATTGAATAATTTTTTCTTCCATGGAGATTCCGATCAATGAGATGTTTTCTTCTGTCCTTTTCTGTTGTGGTGGCGCTAGGTGGGGAAATTTGTGGCTCGCTATTTTTGGGGAGATATTTCAGTTTGTCTATTTTTCTTCATCGGATGAGCAATTATGATCTTCATCATATTCAGTAGTAAAGCAAACTTTCACTTTTACTGCACCTTTTGGTATATAGAATAGTTCACAAGCAGTTCTTCCTTTGTAACAATCTAAATACTGATCTCCTATTCTTTTATGGTTTTTATCGTAGAATACGACTGTAACACCGGCATCCATACCCATTTTGAATTGGCTTTTTTTTGTATTTTAAACGAAAAGTATCTATTTTCATTGACATCCAAAATTCAACTGCGCTTTAGTTGCTTGTGTCATTCATTTTTATGCATCTCAGCACACTTCCAAAGCTGAGATTATTATTAGTAATTTCTCTCAGTCGAATGGCGGAGTCCAGAGCGCACTCACATATCGATGATCCGTGAATTAGGTTGTGGTTGTTGCAAATTTGACTTGAATTGCTTTGAAGTTCCATATCGAATCCCAAATCTTCAATATTCATACAATCGATAGTGCCACACTCACGGAACATGTACTCTAAACACTTTTTTTTAAAATTATTCCAAACAATGATTTTTTTCCCGGCTGTTAAATGTGAATGGGTTTGTTCAACAACATCCAAAAAATTAACACCATCACATTCAAATTTGAGTCCATGTAAGTGATTGGTTTCCCACAAAGCCATTTCTCGATCATGTAATGGTAGTTTGTAGAAACTATATGGTGATTTAATGATAGCGTGGTATTTATATTTACCATCAAGCAAAGCAAATTCTTTGCAAATAAAACGATTTCGATTGATAAAACCCACCATATCAACGTATACAAAATCGTTGTGTTCATCAAATAGACTCAATGAGTCGTTCGAAATTTCAATGTCCATTAATTCCATTTTTCGATGAAGTCAAATTGTTCCTTACTCAACCGAGTTTCTTTTGCAACTGTGACTATTTACCAAATCATCAAATGGTTTAGAGAAAGATTTAAATAAAAGTGAATGCTTGTCATGCGATATGTTAAAATTTAAAATGGAAAATCTCTGGCGATAGAAAAGAGATAGATACGGAAATGTTTCACAAGTCTTTTGTGCTGAATTTTCACATTCTTTCATCATTACTCATTCAATTTCTTTTCACACTAGTCATCAAATTCCATTCCAATGTGTCATTCAATTCATTTTTTTTATATTTGTCACCACAATTATATGAGTTGTTTGTCCAAAAAGCTTCCTTTTAATTTTTCATATTCTGTTTGAACTTCACACACACTCAAATTTGCATCTAAAATTAACACCGGAATTGAGCAATTGTGCTTTTTACGCACCAACCAATCTTCATGGAGCTCATGTAGTTCTTGTATGTAGTCCAAGCCAATTTCATTTTCTTCAGATCTTTTTCGCTGGTTGATTCGCTCATGTGCTTTTTCGGGTGATGCTCTCAAATAAATGATCAAATCCGATTGAACACAGGTGTCTTTATCAATATATTCATACCATTTTTGTAAGATGTCATATTCTTCTTTTTCAAGCTTGTTGTCTTTTCGTAGTTTTTCAATAAAACAATAACGCGCACTATACAAAGACCGCTCCATAATTCTAATTTTTTTTTCTGATGGTTTCAAATGACTTTGAAGCATAAGCAAAAGGGTATATGTTTGAAATGGAAATCCCCACTTATGCGTGTCTTTATACATTAAATCTAATAAATTGGAGCCATTGAGGTTTTGCCATTTTTCAATCGGTTCCGGAATTATCTCAATATCATTAAACTGTTCAAAGTATTTTAAAAATGTACTCTTTCCAACACCAATGTTTCCTTCTACCAAAATAGTGAACGATTTTTTCACGGAATTCATTTTTTCAGATAGCTTACTTTTTTTTTCTTCAAATGAGTGAACGTGTTTCGATCAATGCCCCAACTTATTTAAAAACTTTTTCAAATTGTGGGTTTCAAGTTACTTCAACTGCTATCAAAAATGTATATGAGTCATGGAATTCTCTTTATATTAGTCATAGATAATTAAAAATGTGTTTTTTATTAGTCATCAAATTCTTTTTATATTAGTCATATACTAGTTTATCTGCTTAGCTTTGCAAGTTTTGAAGTGAATCTATCCTATAGTGCCCCCAAGCAAGTGTATTATGTGAATTTGGGGTTATGAATCTTTTGTCATCGAATGGATCTAAGACCTTTTTGGTGTTTGTTATAGTGTAAACATTATGTAAATGCGACTTGATTGTTGTTTGGGCTTTAACTAATTGACATTTTTCATTTATGCAACGTTTATAATCTTCAAAGGAGATTTTTCTATTGAGCACGTTTTTCTTGACACCTTTTCCTTTTTTCAATATCTTGTTCCCAATGCTCTTAATGGCATACATTTTTGGTCTTACTCCTACGAATTCTACCACAATTTCTCCAGAGTATTCATCCTTCATAACACCAACGACTTTTTTGTTGAACTGCTGAATACCATAAGGATTGTTTAGAGGAAAATCGCTAGTATCAAATTGATCTTTGTTTTCCTGAATGAATTGATAAATATCATTTTTGAATTCATATAAAAATGAGTCAGTGTCTGTATACTGAATTTGACACTGATTGTGGTCAAAATGATTCAAAATAAAATCATAGTGAAACTCGTACATTTTACATTTTGATATTTCCAAGATGGCGACACCTACTATCATGGGCTTTGTCATACATACATTTAATCGTCTTAATTCACATGCAACAAGGTTTTCATTGAACACAACATTTCGCTTAAAATTTGGTTTAGCAATGAGTTTTTGCATCCCATATCTTCCATCCCATTTGCTAACTAATTTAATAGAGACACGTTTGCGAATGTTTTCCATTGTTTTCCCGAAGACAGCATTATTCATAAGTTTATACAGATTTTTTTCAAACTTGGTCATGCTGTTTGTTCTTTGTTGTGTATTAAACATGATGTAATCATTTAGCCATTTCGATTGCTTAAATTCCAAAATTCGATGAACCTTCTTTAATTTAAGACCATGTTTGAGCGCTAGTTTTAGCATCCGGTAATGTATAACATAGTTTTCTTTATTGTGAAGAGTTAAAACTAATTTTTCCACTGTAGACTCACCCAGTTTCATACGTTGAGCACAAAATGGATAATCATTGTGTTTGTCGTGAAGATTCTGTGGATATTCCAAATCCACTTCAAGCAACATACCATATGGAGCATCATCAGGAGTATCCATAATTTCCCTTTGAATATTTTCAATATCAGAAATACCATAGTTATTCCATACGAAATCGGAAATCGGAAGTGCTTGAGACATAGCCCATCCATATAGGTTGTTAACATCAAAATACATCAAATAATTTGATGCTTTTTCCGGATCATATTCAGCACCCATGTATTTGTTATTTGCTTGACAGTAACGGTTTGAGCACTGGCAAATTCCTCCTCTCAATCCACGTTCAACAAAAAGTAACTGATCTATATCTGTTAAAAGCTCAAGCTTCACTCCTGTATAATTTAACATACAGTCCCATGAATAGCCAGGTAGTGTATAGTAGTGAGCTGGATCAAGCCCATAGAGTTTAATGCAGTTATCTCGGAAATTTTCAAATATATCTGCCAACAAGAGTACATCTGTTTTCAAGTAAATATCAGTATATTCACGTAATGTTTGAATATTAAATGTTCTCCATACCTCTTTTGCATGATGATATTGTTCATTGGAGACTCCACATTCATTGAGTTCATCATAAAACTGTTCTTGTGTTGGCAATTGTGTTTCATCGAGCTTTTCCCATGAATCAATGTATGAATATGGATAAATGCCTTTTTTAGTTAATAACTGTAATTCACAATCAGTTAGGTTCGACCATTGTGTTTGCGTGATATTCAATTTATCTGGTGGTAAAGATTCTGCCAATTTGGCGAGTGAACATTGTAAAAATCTGTACGAATCAATGAATCTCATTTTTAATCTCTCTCGGTAATTGTTTTTTTCACATTTGTCAACATCGGCATCATCATCATTTTGATTATAGTCCGGTAAATCTTTTGAAAATGAGATATAACGTTCACAATTTTTTGGAATAATACTCAAATTGCCCGGGAAGGCATTCGCTAATTTCTCAATCAGAAAATGAGAATCATAGTCTAGGTTATGAAATACTATGGGGACAGACTTCGATATTTGGAAATTCAAATTACATTTTGAATGAGAAGCACCCCGATATCTACCCGTTAAATGGCAATGATCACGAACCTTTTTAAACTTGTTATTATATTCATTGAATTCCTTGTTACAAATGTGGCAAATAGATGCTCGCTCAAAATCAATCTCTTCATCAACAGTCAACGCCATTGGCTTGATTTCATGTATTTTTGGCCATACCACGTGTTCCATTAAAAACGTCATCTTTTGTATGAACTGATCTATGCAATCAATACCGGAGAAATGCCCATAATGTGACAGACTCTGATCTATTCGTGAGTGAAAATAGTATCCAATACTATTTGGGATGTGCTTTTGGGTTGCACCTTTTGGTGTTTTATTTTCACTACCTGTAATTTCTTTTGCTACTAGCAAAGATTCAATGTCTGCGTATATGATAAATGGAATCTCAATTTTGTGTTTGAAGTTTGTAAAACTAAGCCAACGATCTTCTTTTTCGGGTAGCGTAACTTTAGTTTCATTCATTGATTCACACTGCGTCAAATGATTTTTTAGTTTCTCTTCAGTGTAGAAATAGTGCAAGCATCGATCACAAATATATTTTTTTGCGCGATTTTTCTTGGTTACTTGCTTTTGAATCAATGCACTTAAGTTTTTAATCCATACATAATGTGTGATAGTTGATTCTTCAACCATATCAAGTATAGTTTTGGGGCAAAGCTCCTTATCTTCTTCATTTTCATCTTCATCTTCACAACATTCAAATATTAACAACAAATGAATATGATGTTTTTTTACGCTATTTGTTAGTCTTACGGGGACAAGAACATCTTCATTCCGTTCTTTAAACGTAGAGTATTCCGTCTGGATTATGTATACATTGACGGAAATATCTGGATTCAATTGTTCGAAAATACAAATGTCACTCAATTTGACGGGAAATTGGATTCCATCAAAATTAAGTTTATTTATAAATTTTTCGTACTGGTAGGGTCGGTTTGCATTCCTACTTGCGGGATATAATGCAGAAAGAATAGCCCATCTGAAACATTCGTTGTCGTGATTTTTAACATTGATGACAGCCCTCTTGCTCCTAACCGATTGAGGTGTTTCTAAGTACGAGCTGCCACGAAATCCCACAAATTTGTTGTAGTTAACATCTAGGGATATGATTTCATGAAGAGTCCAACCAGAACCATACTCCTGAAGCTCATCAACTTTGGACATGATGACATCGATGACATTTGTTTTGAACCAATGATTTAGTTTCGTAGTTAAAGTAATTTCTTTAAGCTTACCTTGCAGATAAAAAGTTACAATTTGTTCGTTTTGATTGATAGCAATATCTTCATTTTCAGCACTTGCTGAACGAGTGAATTTGACTTCCAAAATTGCATATACTTTCACACGGTTTAATTTATTTAACACCGATTTAGTTTGGTGTACAAATATGCGTTGTGCTTCTGCTAGAAATGGCACCAAGTCAATATAATCCTCGTTTCGATATGAATGTGTTTGAATACGTTTTTTAAAAGCAGTATTTTTAACAATAACTTCCATTCCATTTGGAGTAGCCATGGCTGACTGAATATTTAGTTTTTATGTTTTATTTGTAAGTCGAAATTATTACAGAACCTCTCTAATCAAATTCTTGAGCATTTCTAAATAAAATAAATCGGTTGAGCTCTTTTAAAACATGGAAACAAAACAGAATTTCATGGTTTAATTTTTTTTTATTTTCTTCAACTCAGCAAATTTACAAAAATAGCATTAAAATAAACAGAAAATTCCTTTCTTATTAGTCATAGCGTATGACTCATTGAAATTCTTTTGAAGTTGTTTACACTAAATCGCGGGAGTTTATCCACGATGAGTGTGAATCATCGAAGCCTAGCCATTTTACAAATAGTTTATCGCCTTTCCGTTTTATAATTTTCTCAACTAAATAAATGTCCTTATTTTCAGTTTTAAGTAGTTCATATTCATAGAAACATCCTTTTATTTTCTTATCATTTAAATCCATCAAGTGGTACGTTAATGGTTCAGTGGGCAAAACTTTAGCTACACGGAAGATTTCGGTGCTCCAATTTGGTGTGTAACCCTTTTCGAAAATCGATTTAAATTTACTTATGCGCACGTATTCACCAACTTTGAACTTGTTAATTTCACCCATTTTTACTGTTTGATTTTGTTTGTATGCAGTTTTCAACAATTCTTCTTGATTTTGCTCATTGACATCAATCGGTCTCATTTTGATGGTACGATGTACTGATGAATTGTATTTTTCAATGATTGGTTCAAGGTGATTCAACCACCTGTGTGAACCCTGTAAATTGAATTGGCGCCAAAGCTTATTGAGAATAGTGCGATTAAGCCGCTCTACAATTGAAGCCTTCATTTTACTGAATGTTGAGTAGTGATTAATATTATACTTTTTCATCAAACGTTGAAAATGCTGATTATAAAACTCTTTTCCTTCATCGGTGTGCAAATTGCGTGGTAGGTGCCCCGGATTTTCTCCGAAAATAGATTCCATGGCCTTCATGACTTCTGGTCCAGTTTTATTTTTTAATGCTTTGCCCCAAGCATGTTTACTGAACACATCAATCACAACCAAAATATATTTGTGATTTTGATTTTGTTCTGCAAACGGAATCATCTCAATGAGATCCGCTTGAAAAGTGTCATTTATTCCACGCATTACATAGTTTCTGCGTGGAAAATGTCTTCGTGCACTGTGGTGCAATTCGTCAACAATCTGCTGCTTACTCATTGCGGTTTTGATGTTCACTCACTAAAAGGCAACATACAACTAAGACAAACAATTTTTTTAGCATTTACTTAATGATTTTCGCTTCTCGAAGCTCTTCAATAATAGAAATTATTTCATTATCATGATTGGTGTGACCGGCTGCTCGTGAGGCTAGCAATAATCGCATTCTATCCACCAGTTCATTTGGATCATCCCAATACGTGTAATTGAATTCATTTGATCTTTTTTTGTTGACTACTTTATATTTTGTTTGGAGTTTTGGAAAAGTTACGTTTCCACCTTTCTTTGTTTGTGGAAATAATTTTGAAATGACTTCTGTATATTTCTTCGATGAGTTATTTCGAACGATTGCGCCTTTATGGGAAAAATTCTTTCGATGAGCGCTAGTGTATGAAAGCATATCCTTATATGTATTTAAGTCTTTTTCATTATATTGTTTGGGGTCATTTGAAAGTAAAAGCTCAGTTACACCTGATGTTGCTGGGAACTCTTTTTTCCGTATAGAATACACTATCCCACTTGGTGTACTTTTGGTAAATACGGAGTCTTTTCCTAAATAAAGCACCCCTTTTTTATATTTCAATCCATAAGTTCTATCATTTATTGGTGAATTTAGTTGTTTTGCTTGATTTATGACGCGTTCTTCGAGTTCACTAACAGCATCATCATCATTATCAAGCGGACTAACACCACTAATGTCAAGTGAGTTTGGTGTCTTCGGTGTCTTCGGTGTGTATTCAAAAATATTACCTCGATGTGGTGCCATAGCTGTTTTAAAAACTGAATCAGGTATACGAAAAGTTTCCTGATTCGCTTTCTCCTGTTTTTCCACTTTGATAATTTTTTCATCTCTGTCTTGCTCCTGTTTTTCACGTTTTGCAATGGTTGTAAGGGGCTCAATGATTGGTTGGTATGCTTCTCTAACTTGCCGTTGCAACCCCAATTTCTGGCTGTGTAAATCACGGAATTTTTTTCTTATTACGTTTCTAGTTTTGATAATTGATTTTTTAAAGTGTTCACCATTTGTTGGGGAGTTATTAGATGCTGAGAAATCAAGACAGTGAATATACGTGATTTTAGTTTGTTTCGATATGTAAATTTTATTTCATGAAGTTTTTATTCTAATGTCAATGAATAAATGGACGAATACAATGATTTAATGGAATGTTCAAGTCGCGATTGTATGAATTGGAATGCTGTGTGAAATGTGAGCGTAGAAGCGTGTGTGGATAGAATGAAGACCGTATTATTGACGATTACGGTGGAGTTTGTGCGTTACTATTGTCGCTACCGTGAACTAAATAGCTACTAAATCAGCTATTTATTACAAATACGTCAGTAATTGTTCACTCGGTCGACTTATGTGTCAATATATCGAGCTAGAGTAACTGCACCGTCAGTAAAACGTTAGTGAAAGCAACTATATCTGCTTGTACTGACGTATTTACCAACAACTACACCCGTGATTTATCTCGTTATGTCCCCAGTTCACGTTGCTTTAACCTGTAGTTAAAAGAGAACTCTTAACCGCAATGAGTCTAAGCACACGTTAAACCAATGTTCGATTTTCTATTTATGCCTGAAACCGTAGTTCGTCGTTTCCAATGAACCGCAATATTCAAGTGAATAGATGCAAAAATGATTATCAAAACAATCATACGAATTGTATTCACAAAAAATACTGACTGTTCACTCACATTTCAGATGCTCTTATCACATACCGACGTGCGTTGCATTGGCGAATTATAATGGCCTTTAAATTAACAATAAAATCAATGCAAATAGTCAAATCTCATTAAAATTGGATAAATGAGTGATTTTGACTAGACTCACCTTTACCATTTGTCAACAGATAAGAGATAGTCAAATGTACTATGAGATACTTACACAGAGTTCGATTACACTAACAACAAACGCACAAGCATGTTCGTTGGCCAACGTGCCTGTGTATTATTAAGAACGAGAAAAACGTAACGACAAAGAGTCGTTCACAATAAAGTAATGCAATGCGTGTGTTGGTGTAATACGGTATTTTGTGTATATTTAACTAACGATTTCATTTGAACATTCCGTTTAAATTCCCTATGCTAATATAATTTTTATTTCAATTGATTTATGCTAATTTTTAATTTTGTTTAAATGATCAATTGTTGGTCTGAACAAATTGCCGAGTGAAGTGAATAAATGCACGTGGTTTATTGTAATTCTGAGTGTTTAAAAACCGGCAAAACCACTCTTTCTGCATTTTAGCGCCACTGGTTTTGTTTTAATTTTTATACACTAATAATCACTTCACTCGATATTTTGAACACTAAATTGATGCATTTCCTACACATAAATAACCGAATTATCGAAAATTATTGAAATATTAATTGGCTCCGATGCTCACCACTTGCCATGTTGATGGTGTAAAAGACAATGAATGACAAGTGCGTTTGACGGATGAATAGTTGTGAGATTGAGTTGCAATTGTGTGCTCGTGTTTGTGTGAAAGCGATTTATGTGTTTATGATTGTGTTATTTTTATTTGTGATGTTGTTCATTGTTGTTGTCATCAACATTCTCCCCGCGTTGGGCGGAAAGCTCAATCTGATCATTATCGATTGTAGGCAATAGTGCTAGCTTATGTATCGGGCGACGTAGTGTTGATTTTTCACTTCTTACATCGACCACTCGAACCAGCCCATCTTTTGCTGGATAGGTTGCAGTTATTTTGCCAAGTCGCCAACGACTAGGAGGCATATTATCTTCAGCGATCAACACAATTTGTCCGATGTTGGCATTTGGGTGTTCTTTGTGCCATTTCGATCGAGGCTGTAATTGGTGAATATATTCAGCTGCCCATTGCTTCCAGAAAGTGCAATACAATCGATATAAGTGTTGATATTGATCCAACCGATTTAGCTTTATATGTGCTATATCTGGTCTGGGCAATGTGTTTATGGCCTGAAAATTCGAGAAATGACTTGGAGTTAAAACTTCAATGTCATCGCTTTCACTCGATATTGCCCAAAGTGGGCGCGAATTCAAACATGCTTCTATTTGCTTTAAGACATGGTCGAATTGTCTTGCGTTTAATTTGGTGTCTTTTAGAGTTCGGCGCAGATGATACTTGACTAAACCAACTGACCTTTCCCAAATGCCTGCCATGTGACTAGCGTGAGCTGGAATGGTCTTGAATTCAATATTCTTAATAGCCAATAGATTGTTTAATGCATTATTTTGCGTGAACAGTTGGTCATGAAATTGTTTTATTTCCTTGGCTCCGCCAGTGAAGTTCGTTCCATTGTCTGTGTACAGCTTGTTTGGGATGCCACGTCTGGCTATGAAATTTTCAAAAGCCATTATGAACTCCGCTGTTGACAAACTGCCAACCAATTCCAGGTGTAGCGCTTTAGTTGTGAGACATATGAATAGTGCAATGTAACCCTTGGATGTTGGCGAATTTCGTGACTGAGATACCTTGATGTTGAATGGGCCAGCATAGTCACATCCAACGAAAGCAAATGGGCGTGCTTGTTCTGTGCGGAATTTCGGTAGTTCGGCCATTTTTTGCTTCATGAGCTCCTTACGAAATCTGAAGCATGTTATACATTTGTGTATCAACGACTGCACCTGCCGTCTGACGTGAATTATCCAGAATTTTTCTCGCAGTTTACGCAATGTTAACTGTACACCACCATGCATAACTTGTTCATGTGCATGTCGTACTATTAAATTAGTTAGATGGTGTTTCGGTGGCAATATGATTGCTGTTTTTTGTTCTTTGAATTCAGCGTTTCCCACGCGTCCATCCATACGCAAAATGCCCGATGCATCGATGAATGGATTGAGTTGACGAATGGCTTGAGTTTGGGATAATTTGCCATGGTTAACATTGGATATTTCCTGACCAAACATTTCGGATTGGATTATTTTGATCCATCTTTGCTCCGCTCGTGCAATTTCCTGAGCTCGTATTACACCACTGCGATTTGATTCGCGTTGACGCCAGCGTATGGCATACACTGTGAATCGCAGCAGACGGTTGTAATCAGAAAAGCGTTCCAAAACATAATTTTCAGCTTGCGTCACAAGGTGAAACGTTTGAGTGGTTTTCTTTTGCTCGGGAATGTCATCGGTGATTGCCTTTGGTTGTTCGGGCCATGAATTTGAGTCCAGCAAAAATTTTGGGCCGTGCCACCATAAGTCATTGTTTGCAAGTTCTTCGATTAGAGCTCCCCGCGAAGCAATATCAGCTGGGTTTTGTTTGGTCGGAACATGTTTCCAATGATCGATTGGTAAATTTTTTTGAATAACACTGACGCGATTGGCCACAAACGGTGACCAGCGACTAGGACATGCCGCAAGCCATGCCAAGACAATCATTGAATCACTCCAGGCATGTTTTGAGCTTTCATTCAAAGCCAAAGTTTGTGCGCAACGGTTCAATAGTTTTGTTAACAACACAGCTCCACAAAGCTCTAAACGCGGAATCGTTACTGTTTTAATTGGTGCCAATTTGGTTTTGGCCGCTATCAAGTTGCAGACAATATTGTCTTCACTGTACTTTATTTTGAGATATACGCTACCGACATATGTAGCGTTTGACGAATCGCAAAACCCATGGATTTCAATGTGATTTGCTTCGGTCGTTAATCCAATCCATCGTGGTATTTGAATGGGAATTGGCAAGCAAAGCTGCGCATATATTTTTTGCCATCTCACAGAAATGTGCGATGGAACAGGCGTATCCCAATTGAAATTGTTTGGCAGACGCCATATATCCTGCATAAGCATTTTCGCCTTTGCCACGCATGGTGCCAGCCATCCCAGTGGATCGAACAGTTTTGCTATTTCGGAGAGGATTTTTCGCTTCGTCCATTGTTCAATCGGCTTTGGCCGTGATGGTCTGAACTGGAAGGTATCAGTGCTTGGTTGCCAAGCGATGCCAAATGTTTTGAAAGTTGTTTCGAAGTTAACAACTTCTTCTCTTTCGGAGTTTTCTACATCGCGCAAAATACGCTCATCATTCGCTTTCCATTTGCGAAGATTAAAACCATATTTGGCCATTTCTTCCGTTATTTGCCTGCGAAAATATATAGCTGTTTTCAAATCGTCAGCCGTTCCCAAGTAATCGTCAACGTAAAAATGATTGCGAATTTGTTCGGCCAATAACTGATCACCCCCCTCCATGCGTTGGCCAATTTCATCAACCGCACGAATAGCTTGAAATGGTGCACTGCCCGTGCCAAAAGTTGCAGTTAACAACTTGTATGTTCTGACCTCATTCGAGCCGGGTGCCTGCCACAAAATGCATTGAAATAATGCGTGTTCTGGATTTATCCAGACCTGTCGATACATCTTTTCAATGTCGCCTGAAAATGCATAGCGATAACGGCGCCATTGAATTAATAAATCGAACAGGTCGGACTGTATTGTGGGACCAACATGCAAAATATCGTTTAACGATTTGCCGTTACTTGTTTTTGCTGAAGCGTCAAAAACAGTTCGCACCTTGGTTGTACTGCTAGACTCCTTAACGACTGGATGGTGTGGCAGAATGCAACGAGCCGTTTCGTGGCCCTCCAGTTCTTTCATATGACCAAGAAGTAAATATTCATTTAAGTTTTGGTCATACGGAATTTTCACCCCTGGATTTTTGCTGAACCGTCGCTGATTTGCCATCAATCGTTTTTCGGCTTGAGTTCGTGATTCGCCCAAACAGTTTGCATTGTTAGGATCAACTTTAAACGGCAAATCGACAATAAATTTTCCATCAGAAGCTCGCTTCAAACTTTTGACAAAAATCTCTTCAGCTGCCAATTCACCACTGGTGCGGTGTTGTGGTGTGTCAACTTCTTCGATTTCCCAAAATGTTTTAATTAATTGTGATAAATCACTATCTGAGTCATTCGTGTGTTGGGTATGCAACGCGGTGCACAACTCCGTGAATTCTTTGTTGACTTGAGCTTGGCCAAACACAATATATCCCAATTTCGTGCGCTGAGCAATAGGCTCGCCAGGATTGCCCTTGATAACTTCACTGAGTACAATTTCAGCGTATACAGCCGCTCCAAGCAAGAGATCAATTTTATTTGCTTCAAGGAATTGTGGATCAGCTAACGCAAGGTTTGATAAATGACTCCAGTTGTGTATTCTATTGTTGGTCAATGGAGCAACAGTAGCTACCCGTTTGACTACGAGTGCATTTGTTTCGAAATCGTGATTCTTGTCATGAATCGACCCGATTGAATACTGGGCACGACCAAGTCCATTACCAATTGGTGCGTTACCAACGCCAATCATTGGAGTGTTGTGTCGTTCAAATGGAATGTTGAGCATTTGGCATGTTTTTTCCGTTATTAAGTTTGCTGTTGAGCCCTGATCAACCAAAGCTCTTACAATGATGGACCGGCCATTATAGCGAATTGGCACCAATGCAGTGGCAAGTATCGTAACGTCTCCATTAGTTACATGAAAGAAGTGCTCGGAACAAGCAACTGATAATGCATCATGTTCAAATTCGTCATTGTCTTCGTTCAGCTGTGGCGCATCATCACTTGCTGTTGTTTGAGTTAGCAAAATATTTGATTTATCTTCATGCAGTAATGTGTGATGTTTTCCACCACATTTCTTGCATGCTGCTTCAAATGGGCATTGTGCACTAGAGTGAAATGTTTGAATGCAATTAAAACAAGCATTTGCCTTTTTAACGGCCGTTTTTCGATCTGACAATGGTATGCGACCCAATTCATCACATCGTGACGATAAGTGGTTGCGCTGACATATGGTACACTTATAATCCGATCGTAAAGTGAAAAATATTTTTGCTTTGTCTTTGGACTGCGATGGTATAGTAGTGATTGACTTTAATGGCGGTTTTGCCCTTGTTGGGCCAGCGTAAGTGGAAACTGTTGTTTCCAAAATTATGATTCGAGTCTCCAAAAATTCCAAATATTGGTTTAATTTTGGCACAGCGCGAGAGCCCTCCAGTTTCTCTTCCCACGCTCTACGCGAATCAGAGTGTAAGCACTGAGACGAGTTGAAAATAAGAATTGCATCCCAAGTGGATGTGTCGATTTCGCAACCATTTAAAGCGGCCGTTAAACCATTGATTGTGTTTAGAATAGTTCGAAGTGTATTGGTGCTTTCATGAGAAGATTCATTCGATGGCAACGAATAGAAACGATGCAATTGACCATTTACTATTGCACGTGCATTTTCATACCGTTGTTTGAGCAACACCATGGCCCTATCATATGCTCCATCTGATGGTAGTATGTGAGCTACTAATTCACGCGGCTCGCCCATTAATGCTTCTTTTAATTGCTGAAGGCGTTGAACATCATGAACCCTGTCCGTTAAAATTGACCGACATGTGGCCTTGAATTCAACCCAATCCTTCATGTCACCAGTGAAGGTGGGCAGACGAACCGGTGGTAGTTTGTATGCCTTTGTTTGTTCACCAGAGAAGGTTTGATCAAACATTGTAGTGTTGAGACCAGTATTGCTAACATTTGCATTGGGCGCAACCAATTTGCCGATTTTAATTTTGGCTTTAATGTGCGCATTGCGACATTCAAGGTATTCGGTTTGAATTAGTTTTAATTGATTTTCGAATTGTTCCTTTCCGATAAGAGAATCTTCATGCTCGACATAAGCATCTGCATACGCTTTCCAACTTTCTTCAAGCTCTTGACTGTGAACGGCGATTGTTGATGAGCATGCGTCTGCCGTTAGCGTGTTCACGGTCTCAACGGCCTTTTTGAACATGCCAAGGTGGCGTTCGCGCAATGTACCAGCTTTAATGTTGCGTGGTACAGTCATTGTTAAGGTTAATGCAAGATCTAATTACCCTTGATATTGAATGATGATGATGTGACGAGTATGATAATTATGTACAAGTTAATTGACACAAATAAATCCCAAATGACAATCACAAATATGTAATAAATAATAGTGAATGGTTTTATGCTTCCTTTAATTTATTACTTGCTTAATTTTTTTTTTGTTTTTATACAATGAAGTTGTTGCTAATGTGGAAAGTTGCAAGAATGAATGAAATCGAAATGCAAATGTGAACGTGATTTTAGTGGCAAAGCAACACGATTAATAATGTATCAAACTGGACCAGTTGATATGCCAATGTTGCATGCGTGAAATGATTAATTGCACTTCGGTTCGGTTAATTTAAATTGTTGTACCAAATCACGGTTCAATTTGAATGCTGTACGACGGTTTTGATTTTTGATTTTATTGCGTAGTGCACAACGACAAGGTCCGCTTAGGTCGGTTTGAGTCCCAACATCAATTTTGCGTTTTGGAATGCGAAAAACCGTGCTCGGAGTGGATGCAACGGTTGCAGTCGATGTTGCGCTTGAATGCTGTTGTTGTGCCCGTTGTACCTTTGGACGTTGTGGTGGTTGGTTCGGAGCAATAATTTCAACGATGCGTCGTATTGGTGGTTGTTGTTGCATGCGATTCTTTACTTTGCTTATTGCCTTTTGCCGCTTAGCAGTTGACAACGATTTATTGTGGCCGTGATTATCAATTGGCGCCTGATTGCGGTAATTCGATGAATGTCTGCCACGATTTGATTTCTTCCGTTTGAACAAATCGATTTCAGTCAATTGTGTATGATTTTTTGAACACGGTTCGAGCCGTTTAGGTGGGTTTGGAAAAAGATCTTTGACCGCTGGTTCAACGGTTAAGTTTGAACCCGTAGTCACAATCTTAACCACGGCCGATTTGACTTTGACTGGCGAATCGATTTCAGACAGATACAAATCGTTGTCCGCTTCGACCACCAAAATGTCTTGATTTTCAGCGACAAACTTCGCTTTGCTACCAAATGTTGGGGAGTTATTAGATGCTGAGAAATCAAGACAGTGAATATACGTGATTTTAGTTTGTTTCGATATGTAAATTTTATTTCATGAAGTTTTTATTCTAATGTCAATGAATAAATGGACGAATACAATGATTTAATGGAATGTTCAAGTCGCGATTGTATGAATTGGAATGCTGTGTGAAATGTGAGCGTAGAAGCGTGTGTGGATAGAATGAAGACCGTATTATTGACGATTACGGTGGAGTTTGTGCGTTACTATTGTCGCTACCGTGAACTAAATAGCTACTAAATCAGCTATTTATTACAAATACGTCAGTAATTGTTCACTCGGTCGACTTATGTGTCAATATATCGAGCTAGAGTAACTGCACCGTCAGTAAAACGTTAGTGAAAGCAACTATATCTGCTTGTACTGACGTATTTACCAACAACTACACCCGTGATTTATCTCGTTATGTCCCCAGTTCACGTTGCTTTAACCTGTAGTTAAAAGAGAACTCTTAACCGCAATGAGTCTAAGCACACGTTAAACCAATGTTCGATTTTCTATTTATGCCTGAAACCGTAGTTCGTCGTTTCCAATGAACCGCAATATTCAAGTGAATAGATGCAAAAATGATTATCAAAACAATCATACGAATTGTATTCACAAAAAATACTGACTGTTCACTCACATTTCAGATGCTCTTATCACATACCGACGTGCGTTGCATTGGCGAATTATAATGGCCTTTAAATTAACAATAAAATCAATGCAAATAGTCAAATCTCATTAAAATTGGATAAATGAGTGATTTTGACTAGACTCACCTTTACCATTTGTCAACAGATAAGAGATAGTCAAATGTACTATGAGATACTTACACAGAGTTCGATTACACTAACAACAAACGCACAAGCATGTTCGTTGGCCAACGTGCCTGTGTATTATTAAGAACGAGAAAAACGTAACGACAAAGAGTCGTTCACAATAAAGTAATGCAATGCGTGTGTTGGTGTAATACGGTATTTTGTGTATATTTAACTAACGATTTCATTTGAACATTCCGTTTAAATTCCCTATGCTAATATAATTTTTATTTCAATTGATTTATGCTAATTTTTAATTTTGTTTAAATGATCAATTGTTGGTCTGAACAAATTGCCGAGTGAAGTGAATAAATGCACGTGGTTTATTGTAATTCTGAGTGTTTAAAAACCGGCAAAACCACTCTTTCTGCATTTTAGCGCCACTGGTTTTGTTTTAATTTTTATACACTAATAATCACTTCACTCGATATTTTGAACACTAAATTGATGCATTTCCTACACATAAATAACCGAATTATCGAAAATTATTGAAATATTAATTGGCTCCGATGCTCACCACTTGCCATGTTGATGGTGTAAAAGACAATGAATGACAAGTGCGTTTGACGGATGAATAGTTGTGAGATTGAGTTGCAATTGTGTGCTCGTGTTTGTGTGAAAGCGATTTATGTGTTTATGATTGTGTTATTTTTATTTGTGATGTTGTTCATTGTTG
>CM059998.1:8856013-8885756 GCA_030463065.1 Aphidoletes aphidimyza | reverse complement strand
GTTCTGTACAGATTCACCATCTAAATACTTTTTTCCCTTTACCATGGTAAATGAAGTGTTTATGATAGTAAAACAATTTAATCGTGTGAACACCAAGAAGTCATCTTCTATACTAAACTACATTACATATTTACTGATTATTTATGTATTTATCTGTAGACGGGATACGAATAAATTTATCAAATTGCATTCGATATTTTCCATTGTTCGGGTTTCGCTCAGTATCGATCACTAAAAACCCGTACTTTTCATGCCAACATTGTGCTAATATTCTCTTGAATGTGTCAAATGTCATATCTACTGAAACGTTGAAATCATTGAAAATATGCTTTAGGTTCGTATCATCTTGTTTGAAAAGTACAATTAAGTTAGCATTTTCACGAATCAAATGTTTCGGAATATGTGCATAGCTTTGACTTAAATAGAAGCAATCCACACTTTTATGACGTCCCATGCAAAAATATGATCTTATGTTGTTTTGTTTTTCACAAATCACATCATCAAATACAAATATTGAGTTTGGTCTGACATCTTCCAGTGGAATCACTTCATCACCAGTTGAAAACATGTAACAACCAATTCCTTTAATAGATGACAATATATTCTTCAAATAAACATATTTTGGTTGAAATAAAGACTTCGCGTATACATAGACGTTTTCAAAATGGAGACCGTTTGGACTCTCTATCAAACTTAATATGACATTCGTCTTTCCACAGTTTGATGGACCGCATATGATACAACGGATGCTATTTGGTAGCAAAACACTATGTTTATAAAACGTTTTCTTATTTGCATTTTCTTCCTGAGTTTCAACATTATGTATAGGGATTTTTACACGCTGCTTGATTATTTTGATTTTCTCCATTTTGAATAATTCAATTTTCTCAAAAAAGCGTAATAAATATAACTACTCTCGGCCACTTTTCATCAGTTAATGTTAAACTTTTGTTGGATTCATATGTATTTATTTTTGTGTGACACAAAGGCAAAGATGAATTTCAAAAAGCAAGCTAGAAATGTGAAGAAACAAAAGAAAATACCGAAGCAGAAGATATTAGGTACAGGATTGGCTAACGAAGTGAAGCTTAAGAGAAAATCCAAACAAACTTCAACAAAAAAACAGAAAAAGAAATCTGGACATGGATTCATCAATACATTGATAAATAAGCTGCCATTTGAACTACACATTCCATCATATCAATATTGTGGTCCAGGGACAAAACTAGAGAAACGACTCAAACGAAATGATCCGGGGATAAATGCTTTGGACAAAGCCTGCAAAGAGCATGACATTGCATATTCACGTACAAACAATATTGCTGAGCGCCATAATGCGGATAAGATTTTGGGGGAAGAAGCATGGAAGCGTGTTCGATCAAAAGATGCTAGTATTGGTGAAAGAGCAGCTGCGCTTGGCATAAGTGGTATTATGAAGGCTAAGACTAAATTGGGGATGGGTGTGAAGCAGCGAATTGGGGGTTGTATTAAAAAAAAACAAACGGACTCCAAAGCCCAGAAAACCAAAAAGAAAGTATCCGTGAAGCAGATCTTTAAAAATGCAATAAGAAATGCAAGCATTGAAATAAAAAAGCGGAAACCCAGAAATACTCCCGACGCAGCTAAAGTAGCTATAAAAGCTGCGAAAATTGAGGTTAAAAATCATAAAATATGCAAGGCCAAGTTGCCAACCGACCTACCACGGATAATTCCTATTCCAAAAATGGGAGGTGCACTACCGCTAATCCCCATTTTTGCAGGACTTTCAGCTTTAGGTGCATTGATGGGCGGCTCCGCTAGTGTTGCAAATGCCGTCATTTCTGCAAATAAAGCAAAACAAGATTTCAAGGAAGCAGAACGCCATAATAAGACTATGGAAGCCATTGCAATAGGAAGAGATATGAAATCTGGAAATGGTCTCTATTTGATGCCATACAAGAAGGGATATGGACTCTTTCTTTCACCATTTTCAAAAAACGTGTAAACAAGCTCCTCAATGATATTAAACGACCCCTCACAAACTTCGATATTCTAGAATTTGGATCATATTTACCACACTTTCGCGGTGTTTTCATGCGAGATGCTCTTCCAAAGCGATGCAGAAAATATGAGTGTGGTGTGATAAATTTGGATAGTGAAGTTGGTATAGGGACTCATTGGGTGAGCTACTATAAAAAAGACAAAGATTGTTACTACTTTGACAGCTTCGGAGATTTACAGCCACCTCTTGAGTTCATTAAATATGTGGATGATGATTGTGTTATTCATTTTAATTACAAACGTTATCAAAAATACAATAGTATTGTATGTGGACATTTATGTCTTAAGTTCTTATTTGACATGTTATACGAATAAGCGTTTTATTTCATTTAATAGTACCAGCTATTTCCAATTGACTATTAGTTGTATTTTAACCATGACATCAATAACATTAACGTTGTCCGGTAATTCGTCACAGCTGCAAGCTGAATATTTTCCGCCGATTGATTTAATTGAAGGTGACTATGTGTGTGGACTGATTGACTTCCAAACGTTTAATTCTATTCCAAATGTTGATGAAACAAACAATTTATTCTATTTTGGACACGAAAACCTTAAAAATGAACGAAATGATAACAAAAATAGGGACCAAACTGATCAGGAATTAATTGATATAGAAATGATAAATTCAAATGAAATTCCCCAAAATGACCAAACTGAGAAAGACGAATACTTATATACTGTTGAGCAAATCACACATAGAAGCAAAAGAGCTAAAGGTTCAAGCACTGTTAAACAGAAACAGCCATTGTCGTACATCAAAATACCAACAGGATCATATGAAATTGAACATTTATCAAAGTATATAAAAAAATCTTTGTTTGAACGAAATGTTGATTTTGAGCTTCAAGCAAACAAGAACACTCTACAATGTGAAATCATTTGCAGTCAACCAATTGACTTTTCCAAACCTAAATCAATTGGTCAATTGTTGGGGTTTAGAAATAGCAAAGTTCTGCTAGAAAACCAACTACACATATCACAGCTTCCAGCTGACATTTTAAAAATAAATGTTATTCGTGTGCAGTGCAATATCATTACTGGTTCCTATTTGAACAATCAACCATCACACGCAATACATGAATTTTCACCCAGAGTTCCACCTGGATATAAGATAGTAGAAGTTCCCAAAAACGTCATTTACTTGCCAGTCACCGTGAAAAGCATACATACTCTAAATCTCTCTGTAGTTGACCAAAACAATAATTTAGTCAATTTCCGCGGAGAAACCATAACTATTCGATTGCACATCAAAAGAATTTAAATTATCTATCAAAGGAAATTGAATGGTTTGCTATTAGCGACATGATAATTTATAATAGCAACACCAATAACAGTTCAAAGATCTATAAAATAGAGAAGCGCGATAGAGTTGCACGCATTAATAAAGAAGCAGTAAAAGTGTTAGCATCTCCACAACTGAGGAAAAAAAAATCAAAGATAAGTGATTTAAACCCATTGCGAAAAGAAAACGCAAATTTTTTAACAGAACTTGGATTTGAAGTTATACAGAATTAAGCAAAAAAAAAAATACGAGATGGATAGTGAAATTTTGTCTTTGCGTGCTCCGATTGGATATGATGATAGAATCACCAGTAAGCAAGACCATGCATATAATCCATACACTACTTCTTTCAACCACAATGATGAAATCCGTATAGTAATCCAAAATCAGGACTTATATGTTGTGCCACATAGAAGTTTTATTTATATTGAAGGTAGAATTACAGTTAATGCTCCAGATAATGCGAATGATGCAGCAGGAAGAGTGCCACCAAATTTTTCAAACAATGCAGCTTGTTTTTTATTTAATGAAATCCGTTATGAATTGAATGGGTTTCCTATTGATATTTGCAAAAATGTTGGTATAACAACAACCATTAAAGGATATCTTTCATATACACCAAGTGAAGCAAATCGTCTAGAAATTAGTGGTTGGAATAAGGACTCTAACACACGCTCTGCAGAGGGCCACATCAGTTTTTGCATCCCATTGTCACATATTTTGGGTTTTGCGGAAGATTATCGCAATATAGTTATGAATGCAAAACATGAATTAATTTTGCAGCGCAGTAACTCTGATTTGAATGTTTTCACTGGAAATAACAACATTTCATCACTTACAATTGATAAAATTCAATGGCGAATTCCACATGTTACCACAGCAGATGTGGAAAAATTAAAGCTAATGCAAATCATAAATAAAAAACAAGACATACAGCTAAATTTCCGGAAATGGGAATTGTATGAGTACCCAGTTTTGCCTCAAACCAACAAACATATATGGAGCGTGAAGGCAAGCTCCCAACTCCATACACCAAGGTTCATCGTGGTTGCTTTCCAAACAAATAAAAACAATCTCATCACTGCAGACAAGAGCCGATTCGATCATTGTAACCTATCCGATTTGAAAGTGTATTTAAATTCAGAATGCTACCCATATGAACACTTGAATGTTAATTTTGGTCAAAACCAAAGTACACTTCTATATAGAATGTATTGTTATTTTCAAGAAGCTTTTTACCATGGTAGGCCTGCTCATGAAGCAACACCATTGTTGTCATATAGAGAGTTTACAGAAAATGCTCCACTGGTTGTTATTGATTGCTCACATCAAAATGAAGCTCTTAAGAAAAGCATTATTGATATTCGCATAGAATTTCAAACAAGAGACAATATTCCAGCGCTCACAACAGCTTATTGTTTAATGATCCATGATGATATTGTAGTATACAATCCATATTCAAATGTCGTACACAGATTAATATAAGTTCTATGTTATAAAGTTTTATACCTGTAAAGTAAGATTCAGTATGTAAAACTCGAAAAAATAAAAGCCAAATGGTTTTTGGTTTTCCACCAGGAAAATTTGGTGTGTTTTTTTATTTGATAAAGGTAAAAAAAAGGTAGTACATTGGATCAATTTTTCAGTGTATAACTAAAAACTCAAAAACTTATTCATTCCATTTCTTTTTGTTTGTTTGCAAGGTCTACACGTATTCGAGTGTTTGCCTCTCTGTTGTAGACACTAAATGCCAACACCTTGTATGGTTTCGCTTGTCATCGAAATCCAAACGTCCTTTTATTTGGAAAATTTCATTTAATTCACTGATAAAGTTACCAAAACTGATGAATGTCATTTTCGTTATTCAAATTGATTTTCAAGAATACAAACTAAATACTTGTCAGTTAACAATTTGAAAAAAAAATGGAAAAATAAAAACTTAAACTATTATTTAAGTTCAACGTTTATTTCAAAACTAATGCTTGCTCTGGATTCAATGATCGTAGTTATAAGTTGAGAATGATTTGCTTATTAAATTTCAAAAGTGATTCATTTAAAAAAAAATTGATTATGTGAACAAAATGTTTAGCTTGAGTCATCATCATCATCAATAACATGTTTTCGTTTCTTCTGCTTTTTTTGTTTTTCTTTTGTTTTTTCTTCGAATGAGATGTTCAAACGATTTCCTTTTCCTTCACGTCCATTATAAATGATATAGGTATTGTCTGTATTCATTTTTTTCATTTTGTGAACTGCAGAATCAAATCGTTCTGGCAAAATGACAAAGCCACCTTCTTCGAGGTCGACACGTACGCATTCACGAACTTTATTAAATGCTTCGCTCTTGTAGACACCAAATTCCTGCACCTTGTATGGTTTTCCCTTTTCCAAATCATCGAAATTCAAATATCCTGTTGTTGTTTGAGCAATCTTATTTAATTCTTTGATGGTCATCATTTTCGCGTTTCAAAATTGATTTTATTCAAAAGCCAACCAAATAATTAATATTTTAAACTTGATTGTTTCAAAATCGAACTCAATATCACCAACAGTCACTTAGCAAATATGACAACTGTTCGTCACTTCACAATTTTTGAACAAAGAAAAAAAATTAAGTTATGATTTAGTAACCTCAACGTCTATTTCAAAACTAATGGTGGTCCAAATTCAGTGATCATATTTATAGTGATAAACAGCTGATTAAAGCAGTTTTTCAATGCTCAGCTCATCAAATTCCTGAGTGATTCATTTTATAAAAATGTCATTATGTAAACAAATGTTCAGTATGAGTCATTGTCAAAATATGTTTGTATTTTTTTGAACACTGAAAAAAAATCAAGGAAAATACACCCTTATAACTTGTTCAAATGTTGTACGACATATTGGGCAATTACTGAGCGATGAAGCACATTTGACACAAGTTACCACATGACCACAAGGTATGAATACACTATTGTATTCATTTTCGAAGCATATTTGGCATTTCCGGAATTCACTTAATTTTTGATTCCATTTGGTGCAACACATTTCCGAATCATCAGTTGATAAAGTAGTCGGTGTTAAAGTCTCGTTCAATGATGCATCACGGCTTTCTTTCTCGCGTTTTTCTTCAAGACGTTTTCTTGCCATTGCGTTTACTACTTCTTCATGATAGTTGCGACCTTTAATTAGGTGCAAATATTTGCAATGGTCGTAATACAACGCATGTTGCTCCCATGGAACATCATCTTCTGCCCAATCACGCAATCCACCACCACAGCTAAAACAAATAACGCGATCACTTTTTTTAGTATAAAAAAAGCCAGCATCGGCTAACTGTGCTGGCGTTTGTTTCATTTGTTTGGGCCATTCGTCGAATGTTTCCACACGCACTGATTCAATAGACAATCGGGGAAATGCTGCTGCTCGTCTAACACTACCATCTCTTCTAAAAATACCGGTTTCATCGTAACTTGTCATTTTTTTTTTTTTTTTTTTGAATTCTGATCACTTAATTTTTTTCACAAGTTCAAAAAAGGTTTTATGAAAAACGAAAAATTGAAGCAAGAGATATCATGTGATGTACTCCACTTGCTGTGATCTACGATTCTGATTCCAATTTTTGAGTATTTCATTCCATAGAAAAATTATAATGAGTAAAATGGTTCAAATTTGCTTACATAGGCAAAGGTTGTGTATAAACACAATTCCTTTGGTAAATTTTATGAGCATCAGTTCATTCAATCCAAAAAATATTGCATTGAATCTCACAGTTATGCTCTATTCTATCATTTAAAATGTCATTTGAAGCCGAATACTGTGGCAAACACAGTTCTATTAGATGAGTAATCCCAAAAGAATCTATGCATAGAATTGCTGATGCTACCATAATCTGTACATTCCAAAAAGTAATGTTTTTGCTTTCTTACGCATTTCATTGATATTCAAAACAATAAAAATGGCATTCCAATAAAATAAAATCATTTTGATATCATCAACAATTCAACTCATAAAAATGAAATCAATGACATTTTGGAATGCCAGTTTTGATCATTTTGAATATCAGTGAAATGCGTAAGAAAGCAAAAACATCAATCTTTGGAATGTACAGATTATGGAAACATAAGCGATTCGACGCATATAAGAGAACAAATCATAGATACTTTTCAGAATGTTCATCAGAATTTGTTTATTATTTCTAAACAATCAGAAATAAAAATGTGACCACTAATGCGTTGCATGCATATTAATCTTCTGATTTTTTGTTGATCATATGAATTCTTCAAAGAATAAATATTATGGACACAATAATTGGAGAATCGAATTGAAAATTGGAATTTCGAAGATCAGTTTCATTTTCGATATCAACTCAATCACATCTCAATCTCAAAGAAAAAAATACTTGTAATCAGATAACAAAATTTTAAAAGATTTTAATTTGAGTAAAAAATCCTTCACTGTTCAACAAACAACTGTTAAAAAAAAAGAATATAACATAAAAAAAAGTGCGAAGTGAAAATAAAATTGCAATGTGTCAATATTTTCTTCGATCACACGCACTCCGCACACGCAACAATTCCGTTGATTCGGACATCACTCCCATATCACACGATGAAGAAGACATGGACGACACAACATTTGAAGTCGAAGATGAAAATGAAAATGTATACATCATCAATGATGTTTACTGGGGGTATGGAAACATCGATGACGATATCAACAACAACGCCAATGACTTTGAAAGTGCAAATCAACCTGAAATTTTAATCCAAATCGAAGTGCGCCTTGATGACCACGAAATGGACTATGACTACAACTTTCTTGAAACTGACGAACAACGCTGGCTCTTCGAACAACTGAATGAATTCGACAACATCTACAACGCGATTCAAAACTTATTCAACATGGAAACGGTTGACATTTCCAACGAAATTGAAGCTGATCACATTGAAATAATTGAAGTTCCGAATGAAATTGATGACGAAATCATTGTTATTAGTGATGATGAGGGCAACTGAATATTTTTACACTCAAAAAAATAATTATTTTTTTTTTACGTGGAATATAAAAGTGAAAAATTTTCTTAATTGAATAAAAAAATATAAAAACAAATGTAACCACAAAAAAAAACTAACTATGAAATAAAATGTGCCCAAACAATAATTGATGCATCAATTTTCAAAATAAAAAAAAAAATACCAAAAAAGTGTTTCTTATTCTATTTTAGATTTTTGTTTGTTTTTTATAGCAATTGTTTGGTAAAATGTTGTGAAGCTGAAGGTAAGTTAAATGGCAGTCGAAGAAATCGTGAGCAAACGTTCCGCTTATTTTTGTACTGTGATCTGAAAATCACTCTATCTACACTACTGCTTTGTGACTTGTTTCGTGGCTCATCATTACTGCAGACATTGTCTGGCTTCAAAAGAACAATGTCAAACAATGGTTGAGGAAGATTGTAATTTATCACGGACGAAGGAACACTACAATCAACACTGGCAAATCATCCAAGATTCGGAAAAAGTGGACTATAGTGAAACGAAAGGGATGAAAATGTATTGTAAGCTCAACGATCTATCAAACTTTCACTTGTTGGACAATCCAACCGCAGATATCATGCATGATCTGTGCGAAGGTGTCATTCCATTTCTATTGAAATCGTTTTTCGTTTACGCATATTCTAAAAATATTTTCACTGAAACCGAGTTGAATTGGATGGTTCAATTTTATGATTACGGCTGTCTAAATCGGCGTGACTTGCCATCGTCAATTAATATTTCGAAACATCGTGTAGGACAAAGCGCAGCTCAAATATTGTGTTTATTCAGGCATTTGCCGATCATACTTTATAAATTTCGAACAAATGAAGACTTGAAAATAGTTTGGCCGTGCGTTGTTTCATTGTTAAAAGTCGTCGAAATTGTACATGCATATGAGGTGACCGAGTATCATTTGAACATCTTGAACAAAGAGATTCAAATCCATTTAAAAGGCATTCAAGATTTATTCAACACGCATTTGAGGCCCAAACACCATTTCTTGATACACTACGCTAGTATCATTCGAAAAATGGGTCCAATAGTTTATTTGAGTATGATGCGTTACGAGGCTAAACATCAACAAATTAAAAGATTACTTGGCGAAAACCGGAATTTTCGAAACATAAACAAAACATTGGCGGAGAAACATCAACGAATGATGTGTCATACAAACTTCACTTATCGTGACGATATCGAAACAGGCAAAATTGAAACTGTTGATGTGATTGAATACGATCATTTGGAGCTGAGCTATGGAGATGGCATCTTATACCAAACCAATCGGCTGAAAATAAACAATAATGATTATATGCCAGGGCTTTTGTTCATTCACGATTTAATCCTCTATCAGATTAAAACCATTTTGATCGCTGGGAAAGAATATATTTTGATTGGAAAACCCTGTAATGTTAAAGATTTTGATGAGTTCTTGAACTGTTTTGAATTTGAATTAGATGAAACAAGTGCCGATGTCAATTTATTTGAGCAAACTAGCAAATGAAAAAACCTTTGAAAAAAAAACACTAAATCAAAAAAGTTATCTCATGTCAGCAGTAAATGATTTGATACGATTGGATGTTTGGAAATAAACTTCTTTATTAAATAAAACTCATATTGCTTAGTCTTTTTTATTAGTCATCATTGCATCAGTGATTGATGCAAAATCACATTTGACCATATGTGCACATATATACATATGTATCATGTATTAACTATAATATTTTTTCTTATTGAATGAACATATTCTATTTTGACTTTGGACGAAAAACAGGTACACTTTTTTTAGAGATCACTGGTAACATTCACTAAAATACATAAGCTAATGAGATGCTCAAGTCCTCAAGACATATTTATACGGTTTCAAAGAGTTTATCATATAAAATATTCATTGCAGCAGTTGGTCTAAATTGGCGCGTTGTATCATACATTTTGAAAACATAATGCTCAAAAAATGCAAAGAGACGCTCCAAGTTCGGATCACATTTCATCGAAAAGATTTTGTGCAGCTTGAAAAACAAACCAAATGTTTGACCAACGTTGAAATCAAATGGCACCTATTACAAAAACACAAGAATCTTAGAATATTGAAATTGAAAGTTGAATTACAATAAATTACATTAACAAACTGTCGCTCAATTTCAATGAGAAAATAAGATACTTCATGCTTCGATTCTCCAAAAGCTAAAATGTATGGAAATTTGTTTTCTTTTTCTTCCCAAGATGTCAATGGACAGTTTCGCTGCAATGAAGAACGTTATTTTTAAAATGTTATTGAAGATTTAAAATTAAAGTTTTAATTTACACAGCAGAATCAATAAATCAACGAAACACAATTTTACCTCGCGAAACATAATGAGTTTTTGCTCGGCCTTCTTAAATGATGATTCCACAGCATTCAGATTTTTACGACACGCTTTTGTAGGCAGCAATTTCAACATGGCCAATAACTGGGCCACTTCTTTGGACCATGGGCTGCTGAATTCTTTTTCAAAATGAGATTCAAATACTTCAATAGCTCGAACTGAGAGCGTATTCCATGCGATTTCGAATGCACCTTGATCGATGTTTGGAAAACGTAGGCCAAATTCATACGACACCTGAAAGTGCATGTGAATTGTTACTATAAAAGAGCATGAAATGATTTCAAACCAAGAAAAAACTATTTACCAATTCATGTGACACGTAAAAATACGGAAAACATTCTTGTAGGTTTATATTTATGTCTTTCAGCAACTTCGTACGATACGGCAATGATTCACAAAGTTTAGATTTCATCTCATCCATTTCATTTGATACAACCATCGATTTTAGTGTTTCAAATGCAATTTTCATTGTGTTTTCATCTAAATTGACTTCAATGTCACGCGGAGTACTGCGACGCTTGATTTCATTGCGTGTTTGACGTAATTTAATGCCCAATTTTCCACCGTCTGTAGAATTCAATAAAGTTGCCTGGAAAATAGTTTTTTTTTTAGAATTAGGTATTGTTAAAATAAAATCGAACAAATAAATTGATTTTACCATTTTTACGGTAGGAAAAATTTCAATGAGCGTCTTTGCCACTGACTCTTTCTGGAACTTATTTGGTGACGGTCCGAACCGATTCAAAACAAATGCAACCAGAATCCGAATGATTTTGTTCAACTGGGGTTTTGACAGATTGAGGTTAGGATTTTCATTTTGAGCCTTTAAAATCTCTTCACCATTTTCTCGTATTATGAAATCCTTCAAGCACTGAAATTCGGTAAATTTAATTAAATGTATGAACTAATCAAAGTTTAGAATTGATCTAAATTAGCGAAAAATACCTTAACTGAAATGATTGGCAAACCGGTCTCAGTAACCACATCAACGTTTATGAGAAATGCTGCGCAATGGTAATAGTCTTCGACAGTATCTTTGAAGTGTTCCTTCGCAATATTCGCACATCTATTATCCGACAATTTTATGAGAACATTACTAGCCGTAATACCGAAAGCTAGTTTGCCTGATGAAAAAATAAAATCGAAAACAAATTGAACGGATCAAGCGATAAACAATATGAACATATGAACATTCGTTGAATGCATTTGTTGTTTGTACTTACATTTATCAAGGAACTGGTCAACGTCAATTTCATCAATAAATATGAACTTCGAAACTAAATTGTATCGTGCGACTAATTTGAAAGGTTTCAGTTCATTTTGCTTATCTGAATCACACATTTTTACATATTTTCCTCAAATAAAATGCTCACGAAACAAATGGAATTGCAAACACAATTTGCTTCGCGCACAAATAAACTGCAGGGCATACTATCCAATAAATTTATCAGCTTGAATATTTTTATTAAATAAATTTATTAGATAAATTTGATGCGTCCACCGTATCGATGCGACGCTCCAAAAGAAAAACAATGGATTCCATTGATAGTCACACTGAATGTTTGAGTTACACGAGACATCCAACAAAACTCAAGTTAAAACTAAAGTTAACATCCAAAATTCTACTTCGGTCCAAATTTCTACTTCGACCCAAACATTCAGTGTGACTATCAATGGAATCCATTGTTTTTCTTTTGGAGCGTCGCATCGATACGGTGGACGCATCAAATTTATCTAATAAATTTATTTAATAAAAATATTCAAGCTGATAAATTTATTGGATAGTATGCCCTGATAAACTGTCAGTAGAGCTGACTTGACATGACATTTACGTTCAAGCAGATTGTTGATGTAGTACTAGATTATAGTGCTATTATGATGATTTCGAACGAAACTCTTTTACTAGTTCAGATTTTTGAATTGAAATAAGATTTCGACCAAAATAATTTTATTTTAATTGCTGCATATAATATTATACGATAAATATATAAAAAATACGATTTTATCGTATAAATCCTTTTTTTATACGACGTGTCGTATAAATTTTCAATACGTTTTTTAAGTGTGTAACTTTCCAATACTATGAGAAGCTAAAAATACATTTTGGCGGTTTTTTTTACTATGGAACAAAAATGAACTTTTGTTTGCCTAGGGTGCACAGCAAAATATCTGCTATTTTCAGATAGGCTGCTATTGTCAGCCCACAGTAATCCCTGCGCGCATGTATGGTTTTATATACTTTTAATCTTAACTAGAATGCGGTCGAATAGCTCGACCGCCAGGCCCCCTAGTTTGATTTATTTTATTTTCAAAATTTCTGACGGTTGGTTCCAACGTATTTGGCATAGAATTTAGTCTCATTTATTGGTAGTCTGCTGGAGAATACCGTGAACCACAATACATAATGATGACAACTAGGGGACGATTGAAAAGACTCCAATTCAAGAGTCCGCCACAACCACAGCCATGTAAGAATGTACAGAAAGGATTACTGAGCTGTCACATTTGTGGCAAGGTTTTCACGGTAAAACAAACAATTTGACGCGCCACATAAGGAAACAACACTGCTCCGATGAGTTTATTAAGAAATTCAAATGTCCAAAATGTACATTTGTTTCCCAATGGCAAAAGAACGTCCGAAAGCACTTTTTGTTAGTTCACAAAGACGTGAAAGACCCTGCAAAACTATTGGCGAAACTAAAGACAACTAAAGTGCGCAACGAAAGTAAGGGTGCCAACAACTCACCTAAGTAATTTTATTTTCAACACACTAACTGTTTCTCGCTGTCTTGAGAACATCTACCAATTCCAAGTACCAATCCCGATACCATGTCCGAAACAAGCGTTCACATTTCTTGTGATATAAACGAGCATGTGAGATATGATCACTAGGGTGCATCGATTTCTTAAAAAAAGGTGTATCAAAATCGGCGTAGGGGCGCTCTATACTACACTTCAATACGAACATTTTTTGTACTGGGTGAAGTCTGTAAGTTAATTCCTCTCGCGGCGCTGTCAATTTGAAATTTGGCTGTTTTAGGGCTGATTTTCATAAAAATTCACTCAAAATTTCCTTAGAAATGTCAATAAAACTCCATTTCTTCTCTCTATGTATGGTAAAAAAATGTTTTTCTGGATAAACTACGTCGAATATAATGATTTTTTATAGGTTATTTAAAACAATTTTAAATTTTTTATTAGCCAAACCGGAAAAGTGCCCAAAAACGGTAGTCGAATTGTCGATATACCATAATAAACATGTCGCAAAAATAATTTCAAATGTATTCTGATGTGACCAAAACTACTCAATTTGATGAGAACGATCGATTAAATGCCATAATAAGGCCAAAAATGTAACCAAAGATTGTATTTTATTGGGCTAATCGTCAAATTTGAGCCATTTTCGACCAAATATGTTACAAAATGATAAAAAAATTAAATTCGGAAAAAACAATATGGCCAGGAGAGCCCCAAAAGTGAACACTTGCTTATCGGGAAACAAATGTTTACATTTGCGCCCATGGGTTTTTTCATGGGATATATTTCTCGGCTTGATGTCGAGAATCAGTGGAAAAAATATCTGTACTTAATTCTGAAACACCATGTTTATACTATTGAACTGATTGGAAATATGCGATTTTTGGCCATTTTTAAGAAACCTAAGGGATTTGTGACAATCAAGCGAGTGTTTGATGATTTTGCTAAGCTCTAAATTAATTTTACTGGAGAAACTGAATGAATTTGATAGCGCAAAATATAGATAAATGGGTGTTTGTAACATATTTGGTCGAAAATGGCTCAAATTTGACGATTAGCCCAATAAAATACAATCTTTGGTTACATTTTTGGCCTTATTATAGCATTTAATCGATCGTTATCATCAAATTGAGTAGTTTTGGTCACATCAGAATACATTTGAAATTATTTTTGCGACATGTTTATTATGGTATATCGACAATTCGACTACCGTTTTTGGGCACTTTTCCGGTTTGGCTAATAAAAAATTTAAAATTGTTTTAAATAACCTATAAAAAATCATTATATTCGACGTAGTTTATCCAGAAAAACATTTTTTTACCATACATAGAGAGAAGAAATGGAGTTTTATTGACATTTCTAAGGAAATTTTGAGTGAATTTTTATGAAAATCAGCCCTAAAACAGCCAAATTTCAAATTGACAGCGCCGCGAGAGGAATTAACTTACAGACTTCACCCAGTATAAAAAATGTTGGAATTGAAGTGTAGTATAGAGCGCCCCTACGCCGATTTTGATACACCTTTTTTTAAGAAATCGATGCACCCTAATGATCACACATGATGGTATAGTGTCATGAGCATAGTTGAAACACTTATTCTTTTCAGGTGTTAGATGCTTTACCGCGCTGAAGCTGCTATTTAACTTCTTGACAACTCCAAAAGAGTTTTGCCTGCCTACAGAATTTGGTTCCATCGTGGATTTTAAGGAAATTATTCCAAATATTGGGTAAAACGAAAATCGTCATAAAAACCCCAAAAAGTGTCATAAAAACCCGAAAAATGTCACAAGAACTGAAAAGTACAGATACTAGCACTTGCGTTTGTCAACCGATAGATGATTGCGGTGAATCATGTTTAAATTGAGCAATGCAGCATGAGTGCATCGCACGAAAGGAAAAGGATATGGTATAAAATCCGTTGAGGCCATTACCAAAAATCAACACATTATTGAATATGTTGGTGAAGTTATCACTCGAGCCGAGTATAAACAAAGAATCGAAACGATTTACAGCGAGGACGTGCATTCCTACTGTATGCTGCTTGAAGGTCATTACGTAGTTGACTCACACCGAATGGGTAATCTCTCCCGATATATTAATCACAGTTGTAATCCAAATTATTTGGTTCAAAAGTGGATAGTCAATGGGTTGCCGCATCTTATTGTTGTGGGTACTCAAGGAGATACAGGCTGAAGAAGAATTAACCTACGACTATAACTTTTCGACATTTGACGATTCCACTGGACTAGAATGCAAATGTCGTGCCGACAATTGTCGAAAAAAGTTGGGTAAAACAAGTAATGACAAAAAAGAACGCTTAGTTGCCAAAAAAGGAGAATATTCCATCGAATGTTCACGAAGCGTTTGAAAATGTAAGACAATTTTTTTATTTAGCTATAAACGGCGTAAAAATGTATATTATATCTTTGAAAAATATAGGATCACGCAGATCAAATAAGTCGTCGTTCTAATTTGCATGCTAATTCATGCCATGATTCAAGCAATGAAAAACATACAAGTGCAGAAACCATGACAGCATGCGGACTTGAACATATACAGAAAAAAGACTTCGATAAAAAATCCCGTCGTACTAAATCTAAAAAGAAAAAGAATTCGAATCGTCGAAAAGTTGTAGGTCTTTTAAATGTTACTGGTTCTGCATCTGTTTTGATACCAAGTACTGAGAATTATTCCGTTGGATCAAGACATGAAATCACCAATAAACAGACCATGGAACAGACTGTTGCTGAGAATCATGTCCAGAAACCAAGTTCTTGTTTTTGGGCATACAAAATACACAAATTAAAGAAGGTATTTTCTAAATGAAATTTGTGACTGAGCCTTTGTTTAAAATGTCATTATTTTTTGAATAATTTCAGAATGAAAGCGGCGAAAAAAAATGAAAATGAACAGTTAACAAGTCCACAGACTGAACTGTTCAGTCTTCCAAGTTACAATTCATCAGCTGATATTGAAAATAGTATCGATCAGCCTACAATAGATGCTTCTGGTTAGGCGAATGAATCTGAATGTTTAGCTCATGCTTCTGACAACAAGCAAAAAGGTTTATTTCACACAAAAATCAGACGCAATAAACAAGTGCACGGATTTGATTCGTTGGGTCAATACAAAGTTGTGTTTAACCGATCTCGAAGCCGCCATGGAAAAAAACGCTTGAATCGAAATATTTATGGAAATAATAATCACAAAGTAATGCAAAAAGTGTCGCAAAATATACTTTAAAGCTTGTATTCATACATCCAATTTCATTCACAATTATATACAGGCTTTTGGTTTGAGAAATCGCCGTGAGAAGAGATTTTCAGCTGAACTAGGCAAGCAGATTGAAGATGTTCTCAGTCCCGTTTCACAAAAAAAAATCATGAGAAGATCTCAAGGATTCTTAGTTTGAACAGTAATGTTGACGTCATTTGCATTGATCTGTTACAAAGAGTGAATGAGGTTATGTGTACCACGTTTTTGTTCAATAAACAGTTTTATAAACAACACTTTTTTTATAAATGTAATGAAATAATATATTACCGTAAAGCCTATTTTAGTTCTCCGGAAAAAATTCTCCATACAATCCCAAATAAACACGATAAACGAATTTATTCGTGTGTACACGAATTTCACACGATTTGACAAAATTGTTCACGAATCGTGTACACGAATTTCACACGATTTATGATATTTTTGTTGTTTTTTGAGTAATAGTCAGTGATAAAGACGACCATAGAAAAAAAGAAAGCCGTTGGCGTTTACCCATTGGCTATCACCTGAAGAATAAAGAATAAAGAATAAAAATAAGATAAATAGTGATAATAAAAAAACGTTTATTTAAATTTTTGTCGCCTGATATGAAAAAATACCCAAAAATAATTTTTAATTGAATGATTAGTTTGAATCAGATTGAGGTGGAAACAAAATGTCATTTGACTGGTCAATGTATTGATAATGATTATAATTATTTTGATAATCAAACGGTTGATGGTGGAAAGCAAACGAATCCGTTGGATACAAATGGATTGGCCGGTAGTATAGGACTGGTTGTCTATAGTCCGGAGCAACATTATAATTAAATCCTTCCAGACTTTGGAATCGATGACCAACTTGACTTCGATATGCCATGTTTCTGCCATTTAATTGTGCCTATGCCTTCAAATATTCCGTCGCAACGGGATTTTCTGTAAATATGCAAAAGAGATATCAATACAACATGAAAAGACTATTGAGTTCCCAGCCAGAAATAGTCATAATACAAAATATTTACCATTACTTTGAGATGAAATTGTTGATTGCTGTTGTTGCTGCGAGTGTCCCGTTGGCAAAGGAATATTCAGATTGGTACTTGTGTGATGCTGTAATTACTTGATACTTTTCGTCAATATTTTGGAAAAAACACACCAATGCACGAAATTCATTTTACCTGCTCACGTGGCATCTCGTTTGGCTTGCTCATTTTGTTTTTGTGACATTGATCCTGATCCCGTTCCGTATCTTCTTCTTCACCACGTTTCCTTTTTAATTTATTTGAACCATTCAAAATGTTGTGAATCGCATTTTTGATCAATTCATTGAATCTTCCAATACGTTTGACGAGTTCAGCTGAACCGTTGATTTTGTCTTTGAGCTCGTTTTTGACTCGATTCATCAACATGGTTTTCATTGTATCTTTTTTCTCGAATGTGATCTCTTGTTTCGTGTCACCTTTGTATTTTCGACCCGTTGAGCTTCTATGTTCCAGTTTCTTAATTTCGTCTCCTTTGTACAAACATCGCACGACACTTAAAATGAATTTTGAATCGTTTGTTTGACCCGATCCAACCGAATTAATCATTTTCATTTCGAAAGGATTGAAGTATTCTTCAAATTCACCAAAAAGAGTACAATCCATGCTCTTTTCTGTTTTTTTTCTCTAATTTTTTCTTCCAACTGTTGAATTTTTAATTCCTTTTCTATGATTAAGTTTTTGGTTTTGTGAAGAAGTTTTTTAGCTACGCTCGAATTCTTTTCGGCTATTTTCACCTTCATTTCCAAATCAGCGCACTTTTCTTGCTTAGGCTGGATTTCAACTGCAGCTTGTGTACCTGTTGCAGTTTCACGCAAATCGTCATTTTTATTCGATTGCGCAAGTTCAACCTTTTGTGTGACTTTTTTTGTAATATAAGTTTTTTTTCCTTTTAATAGTGTATCGATTTTCGGATAACTATCTAAATTCCCAGACTTCTTTGACATGATGATAGATTAATCACAATTGTTATTAATACAGAAAATTAAATGAAATTTTCTTCGTGAATAGCGAAAACGAATTAATATGTCAACGGGACCAAATGATTTTCGATAAAGAGTTGTATATTGGTGTTTGGTGGTGTATAGAACGTACATTTTCGAAAAAATTGTTGCAAAAGTGTTTCCGTTGCGTCTTGTGGTTTACTTGCATTCTTATAAATTACACCAAACACTCAACAATAAATAAATATAAAATACATTTTTGGAATCTATTTTTGGATCTATTTTTTTATCCAATTATATTTTAAAGACAATGATCATCTTTATTTAATGCAAAAACATATGTTTTCGAATTAAAATATTTTTTCGAATTCCGTTGTCAACTAATACGTACAATTCGGTGCGATTGAATTTTCGATTTCGAATGATGTATCGCACAACTTTGTACCGTTGCGACTTTCCGCTCACTTGTCTTTTTGCCGCTCTTCATTGCACACTTGTTTTAGTTTTGTGCTGTTTGTTCGTCAACTTTTCCATATTATAATAAAAAAAATCAAACTTAATCGGTCAATAAACCGAACAATATCAGTATCTATACGGCTGTTGTCACGTACACACGTATCTAAGCAAACGCTCTTACTTATTACATTTAACCCGCTAATCTAACAAAATTTTAATTTTTCCTATTTACTGTCATCGAATATAATCATGGCAGATAATCGAATAAACAATAAAAAAAGAAGTAGACCAAAAATCACACCGAAAAAGAAAAATTTTCAATTTTTAAACTCAATTCAATTGCCGACATCGAATCGTTTCAATGCACTGTCAAGTGGTGATGACGCCATGCAAACAGATGAAACACCGCAACAAAACAAAAAACCAAACATTTCACCAATCGTCGTCCCAGACCATGAAACGGATCTTCAATTAATTCTCAAGGCACTGAAACTGGATTGCAATTTTAAATTAAATAGTGTAGGTCGAAAAATATTTCCAACATCGATCGAAGACAAAAAGAAAATCACAGAAAAACTAGAAAAAGACAAAATCGGTTTTTTCACACATCCAGAAAAAAACACAAAAGCATTCAAAGTGATTTTCTCCGGCTTGCCTGAAGTTGATACCGCACGCATCAAAGAGAGTTTAACCGAACAAAAACTAACACCAACGAAAATCACCATGTTCAATACGCAATCCAAAAACAAATTGTACCTGCTACATTTTGATGCGGAGCAAGTGAAAAAAAAACACTCGAACCGATCAAATACGTATACCATCACATCATTGCATGGTTGCCGTACAAACACAAACGCAACGGACCTACACAATGCCTGCGTTGCCTTATGTGGGGTCACGGAATACAATCATGTGGAAGATACGCAGCGTGTATGCTGTGTGCAGGCAACCACTTAACGAAAGACTGTACAACAAACAACAATAACACGAACACAAATTTCAAATGCTTCAATTGAAAATGAGTGCGAAACTCGAACATAAACACAAAGCAAATGACATCAACTGCCCATTCCGTTCGAAATACGAAACAGCAAGAAACAACGCTCGCAAAAAAACACCAACTAATCAACGCACACAAGCCAATACAATTCGTTTCGCACCAGCTCCATTGCCGCCACCACCTCGTGTATCATATGCAGACACAATGAGAGCACCAACAACATCAACAGCATCGACATCAAACACACAGTTCGATTCGACATTAACAACAACACACAAACAGTCACAAGCGCAAACAAACTTCAATAATATGTCAACACGTTCAATTCCAAATGACAATTTCAACACAAACCCAAGCAGCAATTTATGGTCATTTGGTGAATGTGCAGATTTGCTTCTGAATAGCATTGAACAGCTGCGAAAATGCAATAATAAATTTGATCAACTTCAAGTTATCGCTAATTTATTGAAACATGCCTGCATATAAACCGTTGAAAATTGCTTTTTGGAATGCGCAAAGCATCAACAACAACATCAAAAAACATTTAGTTGAATCATTTTTGGAAACCGACAAAATTGATATTCTTTTGCTTGCAGAAACATTTTTGAAACCGCAAAACACATTTCAAATAAAAAATTTCAATATTCATCGAAACGACAGATTGCATCAGGGTCACGGTGGTGTTGCAATTGCGATTCGATCGAGTATCAACCACAAAGTTTCAACGCCGATTAAAACACAACACATTGAGACAATTTCAATTAAAATCGATGCAAGCAATAAACCACTGCGCATCACCGCGGCATATAGCCCAAGACCATCGATCCATTTTAAAAACGACATACAGCGATTAACAAGTTCGAATGAGCAATTCATGATATTTGGTGACTTCAATGCACAACACCCAGCTTGGAACTGCCAAAACACAAACACATCAGGTAAGGCATTGTACGATTTACAGATGACTAATGATTTTATTATCTACAACACGAACGACCACACACATTTTCCACACTCGGGCCGTACACCATCAACAATCGATCTACTGTTATCTAACAGCAGCACACAATTTAGTCTATCAACACATCAAGATCATTTCATGTCGGATCACGCACCCATTATTTGCTCAACCAACAGTAACATTGAACACACACAGCAACAAATTTTCGATTATGGTAGAGCACAATCAATGCAAAAATCAACGCAATACCAATACCAAATACAACCGATGAAATTGATATCGCAATAAACAAATTCACCGAGCTATTGCAGGCAACCAAATCATCATGTGTCCCAGTCAAAATATTTGGGCAGCGCTTCATTATCACAGCACAAACCAAACAACTAATTCAAACGAAAAATGCTCTCAAACACCGTTGGCAGCAATGTACAAATGAGCATGAAAAAAATCAGCTGAAAAGGGATACAAAAAATTGTTAAGACGAGTGTTAACGCCGATTACAATGCATCGATGAAAAAACATCTCATCTCATTCACAAAAGGATCGAAAAATATGTGGCAACTAACCAAACGAATCAGAGGCAAAACAGACAACAATGCAACAAAAATCCAAATCAGCGACAGGCGAACAATCGACGACACCGATCGAGCTAACTGTGTTGCCAAAATATTTGAAAAATCGCACCATATAACATCCAGTTTAAAACACACAAACGACACTGAGGTGAAAAATACGGTAAATTCATTTCAGTTTTTCTCTCACATAAATTGTCAGCCACCACAGATAAATTCCGCCGATCTACAACAAATAATTCGAACACTCAAACCATTCAAAGCACCAGGTTTGGATTCATTACAAAATGTGTTGCTAAAAAATCTACCGACGTCGGCTATTTTATGGCTAACACACACATTCAATAAATGCATCAGTCTATCGTATTGGCCAACTAGCTTCAAAATCGCAAAAGTCATCCCGATCCTCAAAGCAGGCAAACCAGCAACAGATGCATCGAGCTACCGACCAATCAGTTTACTTAATGCCATTGGTAAACTGCTAGAAAAAATTATCTACGAACGACTGATTGATTTCATTGAAGAAAAAAACCTTTTGCCAAAGTTTCAGTTTGGTTTCCGAAAGAGTCACTCGACGGTAAACCAAGCAGCAAAAATTAAAAAATTCATTCAACGAAACAAAAATGCAAAAAAATCAACGGGTCTAGTGTTGCTCAACATCGAAAAAGCATTTGATTCCATCTGGCACGATGGGCTGATTTACAAACTCATCAAAATGAAACTTCCAACTTATTTAATACGAATGGTGAACGCGTTCATTCGAAATCGACAATTTGCTGTACACATTAATCGAGGCGTCTCAAACACCATCTGAATTAATGCGGGGCTCCCACAAGGCACGTCAATTTCGCCCATTTTATATGCTCTGTTTGTGGCCGACATACCCCAAGACACCAACGTTCAAATCGCCCTGTATGCCGATGACACCGCTTTGTACATAGCGGCCAAAACATCAAATGTAATCGTCAACAAATTGAATGCATCACTGCAAACGCTCCAGCAATATTTCAAAAAGTGGAAAATCAAAGTTAACCAAAACAAAACACAAGCTATCATATTTCCATTCGACAATAAACACAAACGCACACCAACAAATTACATCAGATGCAGTCAAAATAATATCAATTTTGCCAGTTCCGTTTGTTATTTAGGGCTAACATTCGATAAGAAGCTGACATTTAAAGAACACATCACGAATGCAACGAATAAAGCAACAAGATGTTACAGAGCAATGTATCCATTGCTTGCACGAAACTCACATTTGTCAACCGTAAACAAACACCTCATTTACACATCGATTATTCGGCCAATTCTCACATATGGTAGTCCGATCTGGACATCCGCAGCCGCCTGCCATATACGGAATACATCAACACTACAAAATAAAATCATCAAAACAATTTACAAGTTGCCGAGGCGCATACCGACGATTCAGCTCAAAAATATTACAGGCATTCCAACAATCAACGAATTCATTCAAGCTACGAACACATCATTCATCACAAATTGCAGACTATCAATTTACAATGCTATCAGAGAAATCGATTGTCTATAGAATACTGTCGATTCCAAACTTTAGATTAAGTCTTTCTCTTTCCCGCTTTTTGGATACCCATTAATGGGTAGAAGAATAGCACTTCTCTTCTACACTATCCTTTTTTTTCTCACGCTATCATAAAATCATAAAAATCCATCAAATTAGAGTTTTTATTAAAAAAAAAATGCGATATTTAAAAAAAAAAATATTATTTAAAATATAGTTTAACAGATAGAGGATCACAAATTAGTAAATTTGGGGGCTCATTTTTATTCTAATTGAGGACCATATTATATTATAGAGGATCATTTCTCAATTCAGAGGATCAATTTCATTTTAGCCAAATATTATTAATAACATTATATTATATGAATACTTACTTGCATTGACATGAGTTGAAATTATCAACAAATTTAACCCATCTTTCAGTGGCAAAATTAACAGCTTCAGCGCAGTTGTATCCCAAGTTAAAACCACCGTGAAATGCCCCCTCCCACGTTATTACAAAATGACCAGGTGGTTGAATTACCTTTTTTTTAATAGAAAAAACGTTTGGATAGTAAAATATGGAATAAAGTGTATCACAAATAAATAAAACTCACTTCATAATATGGAATGTAATATTCATTGAAGACAGATGGATGTAATAAAACTGATTTATGTTGTGCAAAATTTGTGCAATCATATACAGGTGATTCTTCTTCTTCATCGTTTGATGAATGGGTTGTATCCCCTTTTTTTCTAAAGCAGGTAAAGGGATAGCTCGTCGAATTATCGCCTCCACCATCGGACCATACTTTTCAGGTACCCCATACCACACCTTTTCAGCACCATAATGAAGATAGGATTGAGTTAAGATTGAGATCTTCAACGTGAAATGAAAACGCCGATTTATACATGCCAATATATAAAAAACTGTTATGGACTCCGGGTATATATCTATGGAGTGGCATTTTGTGAAGAATAGAATGTTTTTGTTCAAATTGATTGATATTCCAATCGGTCATTTATTTGGGGAAGAGTGTACCCTCCAAATCACTTGCATACCGCGGTGCATTTTCTGAATTCTTTGAACCACTCGCAGCACGACTTTTCAATGAAGCCCAAAAATGATTAATTTTAGATTTTAAAGATTTTTTTGGTTGGTCAATGGAGTTGGACCACAACTCAAATTCAGCACTTGAAGTGGGGGTACTTATTGTTTTATAATCTATTTGGAAGACATTAGACCAGTCGGTTTTTAGAATGGTTTGTTTTGTATGGTTGGGAATAATGGTATGGGGTAATGGTGATTGGATGAAAAATTCAGCTGGGGGTTTAATCTGTAATAACAATCATTGTTTAAGTATTTTTATAATAGAAATTTTGATTAGAATCTAGAAATGTTCGAAAACCAAAAATAGTGAAAAAAACCGTAAATTAATCGCGAGAAAACCGCGAATAAATCGCGAAAAATCCGTGGAAAACGTGAAAAACCGCGAATAAATCGTGAGAAAACCGTGAAAAAATTCACGGAAAACGTGAAAAAACCGCGAATAAATCGCGAGAAACCCGTGAAAAATATCCGCGGAAAACGTGAAAAAACCACAAATAAATCCGTGAAAACCGCGAATAAATCGTAAAAACCGTAAAAAAAAAAACTTACCAATGTTATTCCTTTTTCTGGTTCTCCATCCTCAATTAGTTTGGCGATGTATGATGAGAAATTTCGAAATGTCTCCCAATCTGGCGTCAAAGCGCGCACTGTTGATGTCATGATGATTTTTATCTTTTTATTTTTTTCACTGTTTTTTATTTGTATTTATATTTTTACCTATTGTACACTGTTTTTTCGTTGTTTTCTTATTTTATTAATATTTTTTTTAACAATATATTAATTGGTTGTTCACTATTTTTTGTTGTTGGTTTCGTCGTTGTTTTTTTGTATTTTTATTTTGTATTTTTCACTTTGAAAATATTGATTTTTTCATTGTTTTTTTTTGTCACTGTTTTTTTCTATTTTTATTTTATTTGAATTTACTACTTTCATTGCTGAAGGAATGAAAACCCACAAACAGATTGACGCTATTTATATGGATGTTTCCAAGGCTTTTGATTCAGTTGATGTCTCGATTTTGTTTCACAAATTGAAAATTATGGGTATTAATAATCAAATACTCAATTGGCTTATGGAATATTTTGATGGAAGGCAACAACTGGTAAAGATTGACAATTCAACAATTTCAAAACCGATAAATGTTGTAACCAGCTCGGCTATGGGTTATTCACACATTTAGGAAAGTAGGAAAATATTACTAAAAATAAGAGTGATAACCCATATGCATTCGCTGTTACATAATATTATGAAATAGTTAAGTTTAATAGCTGGCTCAGCTATGAGTCATAGTTCATAGGAATTCACGATTACGTAATATTCCATAAGAATTCATATTATATAACAATACATTAGGATTCATGTTATTTCATGTTATTTCATGTTATGAAATAAGTCCATAAAAAGTTAGAATTACGTCATACTACCATTAAGCGCACACACCAAACATCAAAGTAATGTACCGCTAATGCATTCAATCATCAAAGAAATACCGCTAAACCGCTTAAAACATCAAAGGAAATATACCGCTAATGCATTTTGAATGCATTCAATCATCAAAGGAATATACCGCTAATGTATTCCAAGTACCAAGGAAATTTACTGCCAACACATTTTCACGCATCAAAGTAATGCCGCTGATCATCAAAGGAATGCCGCGAACCATCAAAGGGTTACCGCCTAACATCAAAGAAATACCGCGGAATCCATGACCCAATACTTGGAGAACATTAAATCTATTTTTAGAATAAGCCACTTGGCTTAGGTTTAACATATAGAATTTAGTTGGTCACATGACCAAAAATTAGTATAAATAAGCTAGCGTTTCTAAGGAGATCATCTCATTCGGTCTTCAGACCCGACTAGAATAACTAGTACAACTTGAAGATTGAAAGTTCTGATCTAAAGTCAGTTCTCAGACCCGACTGGAATAACTACGGTTATATTCGGTACAACTTGAGAGTTTGATTATTTCAGTAGTTTGTTAGTTCAGAAAATTCTAAAATCCTTCAGACTTAGAATTTAAAAGTTAAAATCAAAAGTAAAGTTTTAAAGTAAAGTAGAGTTTCGGTTAAAACAAGTCTAAGTGAAAATTGTCAGAATTAAAATATAAAGAAAATTCAAGAATTGTTTGGAATAAATTGAACAAGTCAAAATTGTCAAAGAGAATTGAGTTCACAATCATTCGGACATTGCAGAAATTTACCCTAAACCCCCAAACGGGTACAAACTGGCGCTGCGACAAAAACAATTCAGTTGGATAGATGCTCAGCGAGTTTTCTATCACGATTTAGAATTTATACTTTGATTCGCAAAGAACAGTCAGTTTTCAGTCAATAGAACTGAATAAAAAATAAAAACGTCGAACAGCAATACGAATATAAATAGAACGAAATTTCATCTTAAATGACAAATTAAAAGCCAAAAACCAAACAAACTGGATTCGAAATATTAAAAATTTGACACAAAACAAAGTGACTGGAAAGCTGAATTCTTGACGAATCTACTGAGAAGCTGGATTTTGACGAACTTTGAAGAAAGCTGAAATTTGACGAGTTTCTGGACAAACACATTTAACCAAGTTAAACTACTGTACACCAACAACATACGGGTCGTTTGAAGAACAGATCATCGAGCAATTTTTTCAACAAAAGCGGTTCATCGAGCAAATTTTCAACGAAAAAAGCGGTTCTTCGAGCAAATACACACAAATTAAGCGGTTCTTCGAGCGTTCTTCTCATCAAACATATACATCTTTAGAAATTAATCATCTAATATTTTACGAAATTTGGATCAATAAGGAAATTAAGTAAGTAAAATCTTGATTTCTAAAGCATTTGGGGGAATACGTTCTTGAATTTATGTCCGAAATTAAAACAGCCTCGGATAAAATTAAAGGTAGAATTGAGAAGTTAGTTAAAGAGCAACATTTGATTAGGTTGCGAGTTGATAATTTGGGAAAAGAAAATATACCAAACTCGAATTCACGCGAACAAGCACAAAGAACAGAACAATTGAATAATTTGAATAATCGTCTGATTCAGATTGAGAACCAATTGAAAAAGGAAAGATATCAATTGAATAAGGTTACGACTGAAATAATTGATAAAATAGGCGATAAATTTGGACATTTATCGTTAAAAGTTGACGATAAAAAGTTGGATTCATTGGAAAAATTTATTGACTTAACTAAAGAAACAATGGTAAACGAACAGAAAAAGTCAACACCCACTGATGTAGTTACTACTTCAGTTGGAACTGAAAATATAATTGGCACAGGCTCGGAAGGGGCTGCGGCCGTTATAACAAGCGTTGACACACCAAAAATGGCTTTTGCTGGCTTTGACGAAGCGGGCAAATTTAGTTTTGCGGGCAATTTAGTGAGTTCAACTCCTAAACAACCCAATATGGTAACCAAACCAACATTAGCGAATCCAAAACCTAAAGTTTCATCAACCATGTTTAATTTTCCTCAAACATATGAGAGCAATACTGACAGAATTGCTCGATTAGAATGGGAAAAGCTTACGAAAGAAGATTTGGATAAGAAAATGCAAAGAGATTATGAAAATTACGTAAGGAACTCACAAGTAAAACGGGGGGCTATCCCAAAAATTCAATCTCAAAATGTTCCCACAAGCATATTTGATGATGAAATAAAATTATTCAGGCATGAGGAAGGAATGTTAAGAGAAAGTCAGAAGGAAAATAATCAAATTTATATTGATCAAAATGAATTAAATGAGACAATTTGTGAGGAAAATAACAAACGATTCAAACAATATATACCAACTCCTCAGAGAGTAGTGCCACAAAAGCATAAATTGTCAGACATTAAGGAAATTGATGATTTCGAAGAAAATGCAAATCAAAATGTTCAACAAACACAGAATCAAAAAAGACCAGATATTCTGCCAAATCAAAATTTATATAGGGGTAATTTGCAACAACGAAACGTTAATTTTGAAATGCCACCAAATGTTGAACCAATAACAAGGGTCAATGCGACATATAATGTGCCATCTAATGCACAGCGTAATATGTCAAATGATTTTCAATTTGGTGCTGAACGCACACCACAGTCAACATTACGCAATAATACATCTCCATTTTCGCAAAATCAAAATACAGTCAGGGATTCATTTTTGAGAAGACTAAGAATGATTCCAAAGTTTAATGGCGATTCATTCCAAGATTTAAGAGATTTTATCGACATTTCTGAAACCTTGTACTACTCATGTACAAACGAGCAGGAAGAGCAAGAATTCTTTGAGCAAATGTTAATTCAATTGCGCGGCGAACCTAAGACAGTAATAAGTCGCTTAGATAATTTTGATTGGAATGCAATCAAAAATGCATTGCTGAAGCATTTTTCATTTTTGTCAAACAAAGATGTGTTGACAAGTCGTATCGAGAATTTACACCAAGAAAAAAATGAAAGCTTGTCTGAATACACAGAAAGGGTCAGACGACTATTGAAAGAGAAAAATGCGGTTTATGCTAATTTATCTGAAGAGCAAAGATCTGAACATAACAGATTAGCTCGACGTGCCTTTTCAAAGGGTGTAGCAGATAAAAAATTACGCGACAAACTTTTGATTCGGGGCGCAAGTACCTTGGAGGATGCAATTGCATTCGCAATAGAAGCGGAAAATGATGCAATTACAGAAATTCCAAGGGGTGAATTATTCTGTACGTTCTGTAAAATCAATGGGCATCGAGAAATGGAATGCCGTCGTAAAGAGAATGAAAACAGTGACATTGGAAAGCTTGTTTCGGCTTTGCGTGTTATGAATGGTAATTCTCGGGGTACTAATTTCACCCGACGAAACTTTGGTCCAAATAATAATCGAAATTTTGGTGGAAATAATTCAACAAATTTTAATAGAAATTGGTCAAATCCAAGTTCAAATTGGTCGAATCCTGGTCCAAATTGGACAAATTCAAACGGAAATCGCAATTTAAATTACGGAAATGGCAATACAAACAATAATGGCTATTCAAATAGAAATTGGAATGGCAATGGAAATTCTCAGAGAAATTGGAATGGCAGTACGTTTGGCCGAAATGCCAATCAGACACAAACCAACCAAAATAATGAATTCTCTCAAAATCGTGGTAATTCGCAACAAAACATGCGACAACCACAAAGATCTAATAATCTGATACGAAATGCTCGTATAAATACAATTCAGACAGATCCACCGTATGAAAACGTGCCAAATGTTAATACGGATTTGTTTGACTATCAATCGGAAAACTAAAGGGGATGAAATGTGTGGGCCAACATATTTCATCCAGTATTCCAAATTTGACAATAAATTTTCGTAATTCGGAAAATAATGAACACATTTGTAAGGTTTTAAAAGATTTTCACATAATTTCAAAATTGAAGTCAATCACACATTGCAAGATAGAAAACGAAATAA